>VSMD01095684.1:0-12050 GCA_008750895.1 Mirza zaza
TTTTTTTTTCTTCTTCTACCCTTCATCTTTAATATTGACGATTCAGGGAGAGCCTAAAAGCTATCAAAGCTCCCTGTTGGTGTTCAACACACATCAAATAATAATGAGAGGAAGCTTGAAGGTGACATGTTTCTAATCTAGTTTACAGGGACAAGTTTGTTCTTGCAATAGCACACCATGAAACTTTAATAATTTAATAACTCTGTAAAAGAAAAAATTTGCCTATCTCTAGAGTTCTATCTTTTTCTTTTCCTGACACCTCCTATGGTACTTTGAGAAAATTTATGCTTATTTTAAATTAAAATATACTTTGAGATGATACTACACAAAGAGTAGTAGGGCATTTGCTGTGATTCTTTGCAGTGGGGTGGCTTGTGAAAAGGGAATGGGAGTGCAGAGCTCATGTTGACCTTTCTTCTCCTAAGAATATATGCATTTCTTGCTGCTCTTGAGGTTAGCACACACACAAAAAAAAGCCAAAAATAAATTTTATTACCACGAGTAATTGGACCAAAGGGGAGCGGAATTATTACCAATATCCAAAAGCAGATTTTGTCACAATATCACAACCTCAATGAGTCTAGGATTTATGAGACCTAATTATCTTGATACTGAAGAGCATATTTTTCTAGCTGAGGAAGCCTGTACATATATGAGGTGATAGAGGAAAACAAATCTTTCTGTGCACTTGCTCATGGGGGAAGCATATTCACTTTTTTGTTGTTGTTGCTCAAGGACATTGAACATCATAGAAATAAAAATTTGTTTGCTGAAATTATTGCTCACTGTTACAAAATCATGAAAGCTCAAATATGCAGTTGAGAAGAGGTCTTTGTATTTCCCATAAAAATAAAATAATGCCCTGGCTTAGTTTCATGAGGAGTCTATGACTAGACACAATGCTCCAGGTAAATAAATACACATTTGCACACATGTTTTATTATGATTCAGTGTTCAACAGTATAATAACATCAATGAAAAAATTAAGAAAAGTTTAGTTTACTGGATTTTTTATGTTAGTAAACATTTCCTAAACATTTTAAAAATCATGAGCACCATATCAGATACTTTTAATAAAATATAAAGACATTTAAATTTTTTCCTGCATTGAGAGATCTAATAATTTAGCAAAATATAAAGTTTCTTCAAAACTATAATATAAAAAACAATAGCTAGATCTCTGAAGAAAAAGTAAACTCATCAGCACCTGCACCTACAGTCTTTGTCTTGTTTGTTTGTTTTTTTGTTTGTGCTTTTTGTGTCCTAAGAAATCTTTGCTTAATCAAAAGTCATGAGGATTCTATTCTATATTTTCTTCTAGAAGTTACATGGTTTTATCTTAAATTAAGTATATAATCTATTTCATTTCAATATGTGTATATAGTGTAAGGAAAAGGTCAGGGTTTATTTTTTGTATACAGATATCCAATTATTTCAACACCATTTATTAAAGATTCCTTTTTCCCAATTAAATTATCTTGACACCTTTTGAAAAACTCAATTGGCCACCTATTTCGAAACCCCAAAGATTTTTAATATTTCTATATGTGGCAATGTCTAGTTTTTTCCACTGAGCCACACAAGTTTCTATTCTATCTGCATACCTATGCCCTGGATGGCATTTTTCTCATTTGGGATATTTAACAAAAGGTTTTATAACTGAAACATGTGAAGGGACTTTATATCTGAGCAATGTAAAATATGGTATTTATTTGGTCACAGTGGGAAGAAGGTTGAGGACAAAGCAGGTAATTGTGCATTTTAAAAAATGATTGAATCTGTCACTATAATATCTTGAATTTCTAAGGTTAAAAGACTTTAAATTATGTTCGATCACCCAGCAAATTGTCACTTGTTCATCACCATGGGGTGCTGAAAATGTTGGGTGGCCATCTGGCTCTTATTTCCAATGTCAGGAAGCAGGCACTTGACAGGGCTGAAGCCATAAGCATTTTAGTCATATTTAAAGGCAAACTGGACATTTCCTTCTCAATTTGAAGCCATAAATTATACAGTTTAACTTCAGAACTCAGACTGGGAAAATAAGGAAATGTTTGATCTTTTTATATCACCTTTCACTTCTCAGCTGAGACACTTAAGCCACTTAGAGCTTACATACTGAAATGCAGACTGAATGGGGATCTGTATTTTGGCTTTTATTTTCTCTAAAATTTTTGAAGTCAATCTTTCAAAAATTGCATATGTATGGTATCAATTTTTCATTATAATGCAAATGAAAATATGTCTTATTATATCTAGAGGCATTACCTTAGTATCAAATTTTTATTAAGGTCTTATTAAAAAAAATCTCACAGAAGAGTTCTGTAATTCTAGGTCAACTCAATTATAATTTGGTCCAAAATTATTAGTCAAGCCCTAATGATTCTGTTGAAATTTTGGGTACACTAGCATCTTACTTTATATATTATAGCAGGCTCAAGGCCATCTTCAAAACCCACAATGAGCTTGTATTTGTATTTCAATACTTTATTTTCTAGTGCTCTTTAAGGAGAACTTAGATACTTATATATGTTTGTTCTGCTCAAAAACTCCTGGTGCTACCCATGAACAATGAAGTAAAATCTCAGTTTCTGAGTTTGTCATTCAGGTCCCCGTGTGATCTGGCTTTACCATCTCATCCAACCACCTTATTTTCTAAGTCCAACATTTACTTATCTCATATATGAAAAGGAACAAAGCGATGGCATATTATTACATGCCAGCTGTTTCCTTCATTCATAGTTTATCATAACTTCCTACATTGGCTCTGTGTGACTAAATCCTAGAAGACAAAATCTTTGAAGACTAAGCTCAAATGGCAATTGACTGAAGAGTTATAATTTTGTTAGTTTCAACAAAATAGTCCACTTTCTTTATTGTATTTATTTTATTTATACTTGACATAACCATATAAATTTACCCAGATACCTGACAGCATGGTCCATAACTCACTCAGCTGTAAATCAGTCTCAGGACTGATCAAAGTACCTATCTCAGAGACTTGGTTATTGTAACCACTCATTGCATGTTTGGTAAAATAATTTTTAAAAATATTTGATTGTTTTCTCACTTGAGGAATCCATCTTAGAAATGCTTTAGATACTTCTGCAAATATAACTTATCCATCTTTCCCACTCTAGTTATCAATCATTCTGATACTGACAGTCTCCCATTTTAATAACTCAGTATTAAGTTCCTCTAAATGAAATGTATGCATTAATCAGCAACTAATATGAATAACATCTCACATGGCTTCATGAATGATTCAATTTCACTGTTCAGGCTCAGCACTCTAGAGTTTTCCTACAATAAAAATTACTCTTGTAAAAACCTCACTGGGTCATAGTTGGTAACAGCAGTTCCAATCAAGCGCTCCTCTCACTGTAATATGTAGACCTAAACATATGTTATCCTCCCCTCCCAACACCAATGTTAGAGTCAAAAGCAGTACCATGGACATACTTCCAATGGCATTGTTGTATTGCTATCTTTAAGACATATCAAAATTCAAAATAATATTTTTGTTGTTCTTATAAATAGAACCTCAGTGATTACTCATCCAACAGCAGAGATTGGTAGCAAAAGTGCCAATTAGGTATCCTGTAAATTCTGGAATTTTTGTCAATAAGCTTGGATCCAGGGGCTACAGAGCTGGTAGAAAAATAAAACACTTAACTGGAACATCCTGTGACTCTTCCATTCTTTGCAGTGCAATGCTGTTCATGTTGTGGGGGGTGTAAAAGGAATAGACCCTCAGTGATTACTCATCCAACAGCAGAGATTGGTAGCAAAAGTGCCAATTATTGTCATTTCCTTGTGCAGTGGGCATTAATAATTGGAATGAAAAGTTTAATTTTTTATTGGTTGTGTCATTGTTTGCAACAATTTCTGAGTATTTGGGGCAAAACATACATTGTAGTCTAAGAAGTTTTTGTACAAGTATTCTTGGAATCATTTATCAGACAATTGAACATTGAACAATCTGAACAAAAAAAAGAAAATTCAAATAATGGTCATTTTTAAGGATATTGGTGTTTAGAATATTTAAAGAGAAGTTATTTATCAAAGAAAATGTATCATAAACATATTAAAAACACATGGAAGTTACAGTATTCAGGAATATTCATAAGTGATAATACATTTGTCATAGAAAACCTGTGGTTTGAAGTGTTAAAAATAAGTTTCCAGCTTAAAGATAAGCAAATTTTATTTTTGTGATCCTTGGTAATTATTTTTGATAAATAATTAAATAAATAATTATGGATATTATAGATATTCATAACCTCAAACCTTCTAAGATTCAATAAAAAATAATCTTCATGAGAAGAAGGGGTGGACAAGGGAAGAGGGAGTAGAGTTCATTAGTGAAGTACTAAGAAAGTAAGATGATTTATGCAATGAGGAAATTAAGAAATAGTCAAATTGACCCCTGAATTCCTTTTACACCCCCCACAACATGAACAGCAATGCACTGCAAAGAATGGAAGAGTCACAGGATGTTCCAGTTAAGTGTTTTATTTTTCTACCAGCTCTGTAGCCCCTGGATCTAAGCTTATTGACAAAAATTCCAGAATTTACAGGATACCTAATAAGCGACACAAAGTTAAAGAGATTGTTACTGATATTGTTGTAGTTAAATGACAGCTAATTAATATTATTGTTTCTTGGCTGGCTGCTTAGTTCTTTATAATCCCTAAATAGAGTCCCTCTGCCTTGATCAAACTAATACAAAAATTGTATTGGTTAACATAGAACAAAACATTAATCCTTCTCTAGCCACATAATTCTCATTCATGATATTCTTATATAAGGGTATTTACATGTCATATTGTATTACATAAATGAGAACATTTGGATAGGATATTCGCTAATAAAAAAAGTCACATTGAATAGGGTTTCTTTCCTCCAGTGTATATTGTTGTATAAGATCAGTTGGTTGTAGATAAATGGTTTTATTTCTGGGTTCTCTATTCTGTTTCATTGGTCTACATCTCTAGTTTTACATCAGTACCATGATGTTTTGCTAACTGGATAGTCACGTGCAGAAGAATGAAACAGGACCCGTTTCTCACCATATACAAAAATTAATTCACAATGGATAAAAGACTTAAATTTAAGGCATAAAATCATAATAATTCTAGAATAAAATACAGGAAAACTCTTCCAGACATTGGCCTAAGCAAAGAATTCATGACCAAGACCCCAAAGGCAAATATAGCAATAACAAAAATAAATAAATAGGACTTAATCAAATTAAAAAGCTTCTACACAGCAAAGGAAATAATCGAAAGAGTGAATAGATAACCTACAGAATGGGAGAATATATTTGCAAAATATACATTTGATAAAGGGCTAATATCTGGAATATACAAAGAACTAAAAATAATCAGCAAGAAATAAATAAAAAATTCCATTAACATGTGGGTAAAAGACATTAACGGAAGTTTTTCAAAAGAAGATAGACAAATGGCCACCAACAAACATATGAAGAAAACATTCAATGTCACTAATCATCAGAGCAATGCAAATTAAAACCACAGTGAGATACCATTTTACCCCTGTCAGAATGGCTGTTATTGAAAAGTCAATAAACAATAGATACTGGCATGAACGTGGAGAGAAAGGAATGCTTATACACTGTTGGTAGGACTGCAAATCAGACAAACTCTATGGAAAACAGTATAGAGATTCTTCAAAGAAATAAATGTAGACTTGCCATTAGATCCAGCAGTCCTACTATTATCTACCCAAAGGAAAAGAAAGGAAAAGAAGTCATTGTAGCAAAAAGATACCTGAACTGGAGCAGCATAATTCACAATTGTTTATCGCAGCACAATTCACAATTGCAAAGATGTGGAAGAAATCTAAGTGCCCATCAATTCATGAGTGGGTAAATACAGTATATATATATGTATGTGTGTGTGTGTATATATGTATATACCATGGAGTACTACTCAGCCATAAAAAATGAATGAAATAATGTCTTTCGCAGCAATTTGGATAGAGCTGGAGATCATTATCCTAAGTGAAGTATATCAGAAATGGAAAAAATCAAACACCACAAGTACTCCCTAATAATTGGAAGCGAAATGATGGGGCTCACATGGGCACAATGAGCTGTATAAAGGACATTGGAAACCAAGAAGGGGAGAGAGTGAGAGGAAAATGAAGAGTCAAGTATTACCCATTGGATACAATGAACACTCTTTTTGTGATAGGCACACTAAAAGCCCCGACTTAAGCATTATGCTAGGTATTCACATAACAAAAACACTCATGCCCCCTTACTCTTTTGAAATTTAAAAAAATGCTTTAAAAAATCATCTTGAGTTACAAGAGAGAAAGAATAAACTAAGGGAATTTGAATTAAAAAATTAAAAAGTTAAAAAGCATGTAGATGAGACAGATACACAATGAAGAATAATTTTAAAAATCATATTATACATATATATTTATGTACTTTTTCATATGAGATTCTAGGTAGAAATATGTTTTAACATACCCACCAATTTTTATTTAAGATATATAAATTGTCATGTATACAATGTTTATTAATCTTTATTTTATATTTGAGAAAACATAAAATATATATTAATATTTATAAATATTTTCAAATATTCTATGATAAGTTCATCTCCTAAAATTATTTTTTTTCATAAAGAGGTAAGTTCCTATACTATTGAATCTTCTCCCATAGAAATTTTCTAGAACTTTGATACTTGCTTTTGTAAAAAATTTTATGATATCATACACCTCTGGATCTGAGAAAAAATATTTTTCATCAGTGCCTAATTAATTTATATCTGACCTAAGTAGACTAAGTTTGACATTTCTATCCTCCATTTGGGACTTTCCTCTTGCAATTGATGCATATGTATGTGTCAATATATAGACAGCTTTTTAAATCCTTTGCAATTTATCAGAATAAAGAAACTTCCTAGTTAAGCTTACAAATGTTATTTTCAACCACTTTATCAGATACACATCATAATGCAAATGAGTGTACCATGTAATAATAATAGTTATTATTATTTATTGAGAGTCTACTATGGGATAGGTACAATACTAGCTATAATTTTATGTTGGAATTTTTAATCTTTACAAAACATTGTAAAGTAGCTATTGGCATTCTTATCTTGTTGAATAGGATAATCAACTGATGTTCAAAGTGTTTAAGTATAGTGCCTAGCAAACAGTACTTGTTCAATAATTGTCATTAGATGTGTGAAATATGTGAATGAAAGAATAGATATATAAATGAGTAAAGGAATAAAAAATAATAAAAGAATGTATTAATGTGTAAACTTGCTCGTGGTGATCCACTTAGTGCCTAACAGATTAAGGATTTGGACCAACCCCGCGTGACTACAGAGACCACTGCCTTTTCTCAAAATATTTTTCCTGAATCCCACCGCTTATCTTGTACTCAGAGTTGCTAGAAGCAGCAGAGTGTTGTGATTAGGAGCATAACTACTGATGGACATTGCAATTCAAAATGTCTCAATTAATCTTCTCTGAGCTTCTTATATTGTGTGCAGTCTATAGGGTTTGTGGAAGAATTCAATGAACTAGTGCAAGTAAATCAGTAAAAAAAATTATTAGGTTCATGACTTTGATATCAGTCGCTTATTTTCTGAGAACATAAGATCCTCAACTTTTAATCCAATGAAAGTTCTAAAATTTCTAAATCTTCTAGAGATGTATAGAAATTCCAGATTATCCTGAGTATAGAGAGCAAGAGCTATATTTGCATGGTTTATGGCTTACTCTAGTAATGCTGAGGACCATCTGAGTAAAACAAGCAAGCACTTGCATTTTATGGTTTATTCTAGCAGAATACATTAAAATTAATGCCTAGGGGAAGAAATTTCCAATACATTTTTGTTTCTTCTCTTAACTTCATAGAGTAGATAATATGATAGGAACACAAGGAAAAGGAAAAGTAGGAATCAAAATTCTATTTTTATACCAAGAAAAATATTTTTTCTTTGTTCTCCCCCACATTACACACACACACACACACACACACACACATCCATGACTTTTCTAACTCCAGTGATAGCCATCTCTATGGTTGCTTTACTTTCTAAATTTCGAATTGTTCTTCAAACAGTCCCATAATGAGAGAAACTATTTTGTCTACAACACTTCACAATCTTAAATATCTCAGTAAACTTAGACTGATCAGTTCCTGCCAATTATTTCAAATCATTACCTCTGCTCCCTTCAACCTTTCCATCCAATATTGATGAGGGATTTCAGAAAATTAACAATAATCTTATTTTTTCCTTAAAATGCTCAATTTGCTTGACACTTTGCTGCTTTCTTTACATGCTCTGATCTCAGGCATTAAGCATTACTGAGGAAATTCATGCTATTATATTTCAGGATGCTTTCATTATTCCTCACTTTTAAAATGTTTTCTGTTGTGGAAAAAATAGTCTGGAAATGACTGGTATATTTTTGAGTGATTCTTCTAAGTCCGCTCTTTTAAAAGTCCCAGCCCCTAAAATCGTATCAATCTAAATTATTTTTGTTGTACAATGATATATGTACGTGCTTTCACTTTAGAAGATGCTAAGAAACACTGCTTCTCTGAGATAAAAAGATAACAAATCACTCTCTCCCCCACCCTCAATACTCTCTCTTACAATCAGTTGGATTTAGGAAAAAATTAAACAAAAAAAGGGGAACCTTTTCTGATATTCCAAAGCAGAGATTGGGCTGGTGGGATCCTATTTTGAGCAAGCAGGGCTTTGTTTCTAATGACTGGAACTGAAGGAAAATATTAAAGAAAGAACTGAGTCCCGACCACAGATGCGATCTGCCTTCAAGATATGTGGCTTTCTGAAATAGTGCCTGAAACCTGATTCCTCTTAGCAGTCCATAGAGGAAGAACTTTTAGCATATATCCAGAAAGAGTTAGTCCAAAATTAAAAGACCATTGTGACTTAAGTTGCAATAATTACATTGTTTCTAACTACATCTACTTTGAGAGAAGAAACCCAGATTTTAAGAATCCCTTGATTTAAAGATTGTGGAAAGGAGGAAATTGAAGTAGTTTTTTTTTTGTGGGGTTTTTTTGCATGTTATTACTAATATAAAAGTTTGGGTTTTAAAAAGCTAAGTATTCTAATCGCTCACTGTAGTAAAGGAAATAAATTGATTGTAATACTAACACTGTTAAGATTTTCTGTTGGTGGCGCTGTAATACTAACACTGTTAAGATTTTCTGTTGGTGGCGCTATCAAATTTAAAATTTAATGAATATTAAGCTGTTTTAAAAAAGGCAAGAGTGCCTTGTCTAGCCAAGTCTAAATTAAAGCAAATGGTCATAAAGGAAACTTCAGGTGACAGGGATAACATAAATGTTGATCACTGATTTGGATCTGAATTAGGATTAAATCTTGGGAACAGTAGTATGAAAAAAAAAAGTATTTTATGGGAATATTGAAGTCTCTCAGAAAGTGGCCTATATAAAACCTTGAATACGCCACAGTTTGCCTCTACCAGGCGATTCTCTTACTGCCTTGATCAGAGGAGAACTATCTGGAACAGTGGTACAAACAAAACTATAAAACATCTTTATATCTATGTCTATGTATACATTTTTTACTTTCCTTAGGATAAATGATATATAATTAAATGACTAGGTCAAGAGTTTACAAAATTTAGACCAACTCTTTCATTTTTAATCTGATGATTTTTCCCCCTTTTAATTTATTTAGAAGTTACAGGGATCTTAGGCACCTACCTTTCTATAGAGCACGTCAGGACCTGTGAAAAGTCTTCTATTTTATCCTATTTTCAAGCTAACAAGTCAGCCTGCCGCAGTACCATGGACGCTGGCAGAAGACGTGAAACTCCTGGAGCAGACACAACAGGCTTTATTACTTTCAGTGAAGCAGGAAGCATGAGCTTCAAGTTCACATTGATTCCCTCTGGCCCCCACATCCCACGGGGATGACGTGGAGAGACCCAGGAGGATAATGTACATACAGTGGGTTTTTGTCGCAGCTGAGGAACACTGGAAAAATAATCACCTCTCAACAACATATACCTTAGCCTTTCACGTTATCTTGCTAAAGATTCTTCAGTAATGAGGATGTTCTTTTTCCTCTCCTCCTCAGCTCTGTATCTAGCACATAGGAAATAATCAACAAATAATAGTTACAAAAATAGCTTAGGTAAATAAGAAAAAGCCAAAGTGGATTAGAATTTTACATATGTACTGCTACATTTCGTAAGTAATAAGAGCTAATATGGTTTATAATATACTTACCAGTCTTCACGGACCAGAGCAGCAGGGAAAAAAAATAAAATTTCCTCAGAAAATTTACATAATACATTTTCTCTTTGAAGCGCTAATTATAGTTGTGAATTTAATTTTTAGGAAACTCTTCAGTAAGCAGGTATGATAATTTTGGTTTCTGCTGTTGCCAGTTATCTGTGGCATTCGTTAGTTGCAACGATATAACTCTGGCTTTGTCATCAGAAGGCATTCCACCATGGTGTCTTCATATCACCTTCTTATGAAGACACAGTCTTATTAAATTAAATACGCTAGTCAGTTAGTGTCTAGGCTTTTACAGTGTCCCTGTTTTAGAAAAGATATCTCTCTTAACATATGTCTCTGTCTGTCTGTCTGTCTGTCTGTCTCTCTCTCTCTCTCTCTCTCTCTGAGGTCTGTCCAGAAAGTATCCAGCCATTGTTAATATAAGGAGAACAGTTTGGGTGACATTGATGTAACCTGGCAGCCAAGGAAGGCACATGCATGAACAAGGATGACGTCACTGTACTAGTCAGTGGGGCGCTAGATGCCTCTAAGCGAGCATGTGTACTGTGTGGCCATGGCATTAAAAATGAGTGAGCTAGTAGAGAAACGAATCTGCATCAAATTTTGCATTAAGCTTGAACATTCCTCCACGGAAAATATTCAGATGATTAAGAAGGCTTTGGGGGATGGTAAAATGAGTACAGCACAAATAAAAGTGTGCCACAAATGCTTCAAAGATGGTTGAGAATCTGTTGAAAGTGATCCATGTTCTGGAAGGCCTACAATAAGCAGAACACCTGAGAATGTTGAATGTGTATGGGGGATTAGGTTAAGAGATGCTGGTAGAACTGTGTGAGGCCCTAAGGTGCCTACTTTGAAGAGGACTGATGTATCACTGTCCTACGTACAATGTTTCTTGTATCTTGTTTCTTCTTCAATAAATGTCTCTATTTTTCATAGTACATGGTTGGACACTTTCCCCAATAGACCTTCTATGTGTGTGTGTGTGTGTGTTCATGTTCACACTCAAATAGAATTGGAATGAGCTGCATTCATCTGACTTAAAGATACAGAAAATTTTAAGCAAGAGTTTGGTACGCTTTTTTGCTGCCTTCTGTTTTATTAGTCGGAAGCTAATATAAGTATAATATTTTTTTATTCAAATAAAATTATCTACTTAAAAATAAATGTAGTATGGATGTATTTCTGTATTTATTATTGCTTTACACCCCCCTTTGTGATTAAAAAGGTAGCAGAAACACAGACTTTACTTTTCTAATCTTTTTTCTGTGTAGGTTTTATGTATCACAATTACCAAGATACTGAGAACTCCAGAATTCACCTGAATACTTATAGGGGTAATCTTGAGGTTACAAAACTCAAAAGACTCCTTTAGGAAACTAAATATGCCAGTGACACTTCCAAAGAAAAGTGTTTTCTCTCCCTCTCCCCCTGACCTCAGGAAGTTCTCACTGTTGGGTGTAAGATCTTGGTTGTTATGGTGACTATTGTGGGCTGAATTTGAAGTGAATTAGAAAAAATATTTCACAGAAAAAAAGAAGTTTTAGCCTCTGCAATATTCACTGAGAAGTGTAAGTGTATGAACCGTGCTTAGAAAGACTATAATAAATGTGTTCACCATGACAGGAGATTAGGTTATGCCATCGTAACAAATAGACTAAGATCACCATGCCTTAAAGTAACATCTGTTTTTCTGAATAGTATCTAGCTCTGATTATTGTAGTTTCTTGAAGACATAGTCATACAGAGGTTC
>VSMD01095691.1:0-47208 GCA_008750895.1 Mirza zaza
CCGCTGGGCCCAGTTGTGTTCATCTGCAAAGAGGAAGTATGAGTGCTACTGACGGGACCTGCACTTTGCTTTTCTCACCCACCTGTGGCTACAAACAGGGCCACAGTGATAGCCCAGGCGTCACTGACTCTGGCGCTGGTCATTGGTCTCCTGGGGTCCCAGAAGAGCCCTGCCCCGTCCTCTGCAAACTTTTCTAGGGGTCTTCCTGAGGTCACACACGTGCTCCTGAACAGGTTTTTAAACCACTGCTGCCCTCTGCTGCTGTTCCTGGCTGCCGTCTATCTACAAAAGTTAGATTTTACTCTACTCTGTGTGCTACAGGTTTGTGGTGGGCATCTTTCCTCGCATACCGCATTCTTCTAAACAACTAATTGTTGTCAATCATTTTACTGGGAGCCCACTCTATAGATTTCTTAGCCAAGTCCTGACTGTTACCTGGTGGCTTCCACATTTTCTGTGACTGGGACGGACAGAGAGCTGCAGCTGCATCCCACGCATTAGCCAGATGCAGGTGGCCTCTGGAGGAGGCTGGGCAAGGGACATAGCTGGGGAGCCGGCTGTCCTGAGTCTGGAGGGGACGGCTCACCCCAGCCCTTCCTCTCCTCCCTACACCCACACTCTGCCAGGTAGTTATGCAGTTTTCTCCCACAAAAAGGGGAGTGTATATTTGTTTGGCCGTGTGCCTTGCTTTGGCCCCTAGAATAAGGCAGAGAAGACAATGTCCTTACTCCAAGCCTTGGCCTTGCCAGGCCTCCCATGTCCCAACTCGACTCCTTGTCGTTGCCGTGGCTGTGGGAGGAACATGCCCGGGCTCTGCTGCCAGTCCCAGGAGGTGGAGGACGGGTGACACAGGGAGCCCCCACGGCACACAGCCACACGCTCAATGACCATCAGCTCACGGACTCTACGTGCTCATGGTGGCGTGGCAGTGAGACTGGGGCTGCTTGTTACACAGCACTGGGGGGGGCGAATGCTGACTGACACAGTGATCCCAGGACTGGGGCACAGCAAGGAGAAAAGGGGGCCTGGGAAGGAGCCCAGAGGGACTCTAGGACTGAAGAGATTCTCACAGGTAGAAAAAAACAGCAACAGCGATTGGGAATGGGGCATTTCCAAGCCTGGATGATGAAGTGGCCGAGCCGTGGAGGAAGGAGGATTCCTGGAGGGCCCCTTGGAGGAAGAAGCCCTTAAAGGGTGGGCAGGGTCTGGCCAGGTAGAGGAGAGAGGAACGGGGCCGGGGTCTTTATATGTGATTGGTGCCCCTTGTGGCTCTCATTGGCCCCTGGGTGCTCTCTGCCCACCTGGCTGTAAGTGCTGCTCTTGCGTGGGGCGCATTCATGAGTTTCTGGGGTCCCGCCTCCCAACCTGAGGCCCCGCTGGGCCCAGTTGTGTTCATCTGCAAAGAGGAAGTATGAGTGCTACTGACGGGACCTGCACTTTGCTTTTCTCACCCACCTGTGGCTACAAACAGGGCCACGGTGATAGCCCAGGCGTCACTGAGTCTTGTGCTGTTCATTGGTCTCCTGGGGTCCCAGAAGAGCTCTGCCCCGTCCTCTGCAAACTTTTCTAGGGGTCTTCCTGTTTTCACACACACACACGTGCTCCTAAATGAGTTTTTAATCCACCGCTGCCATCTGCTGGTGTCCCTGGCTGCACTCTATAAGTTTCTTAGCCAAGTCCTGACTGTTACCTGGTGGCTTCCGTATTTTCTGTGACTGGGACGGACAGAGAGCCGCAGCTGTGTCCCACGCATCAGCCAGATGCAGGTGGCCTCTGGAGGAGGCTGGGCCAAGGACACAGCTGGGGAGCCGGCTGTCCTGGGTCTGGAGGGGACGGCTGGCCCCAGCCCTTCCTCTCCCCCCTACACCCACACTCTGCCAGGTAGTTATGCAGTTTTCTCCCACAAAAAGGGGAGTGTATATTTGTTTGGCCGTGTGCCTTACTTTGGCCCCTAGAATAAGGCAGAGAAGACAATATCCTTGGTCCAAGCCTTGGCCTTGCCAGGCCTCCCATGTCCCCACTCGACTCCTTGTTGTAGCCGTGGCTGTTGGAGGAACATGCCCGGGCTCTTCTGCCAGTCCCAGGAGGTGGAGGAAGGGTGACACAGGGAGCCCCCACGGCACACAGCCACACCCTCAATGACCATCAGCTCACGGACTCTACGTGCTCATGGTGGCGTGGCAGTGAGACTGGGGCTGCTTGTTACACAGCACTGGGGGCGATTGCTGACTGACACAGTGTTCCCAGGACTGAGGCACAGCAAGGAGAAAAGGGGGCCTGGGAAGGAGCCCAGAGGGACTCCAGGACTGAAGAGATTCTCACAGGTAGAGAAAAACAGCAACAGCGATTGGGAATGGGGCATTTCCAAGCCTGGCTGATGAAGTGGCTGAGCCGTGGAGGAAGGAGGATTCCTGGAGGGCCCCTTGGAGGAAGAAGCCCTTAAAGGGTGGGCATGGTCTGGCCAGGTAGAGGAGAGAGGAACAGGGCCGGGGTCTTTATATGTGATTGGCGCCCCTTGTGGCTCTCATTGGCCCCTGGGTGCTCTCTGCCCACCTGGCTGTAAGTGCTGCTCTTGCGTGGGGCGCATTCATGAGTTTCTGGGGTCCCGCTGGGCCCAGTTGTGTTCATCTGCAAAGAGGAAGTATGAGTGCTACTGACGGGACCTGCACTTTGCTTTTCTCACCCACCTGTGGCTACACACAGGGCCACAGTGATAGCCCAGGCGTCACTGAGTCTTGTGCTGTTCATTGGTCTCCTGGGGTCCCAGAAGAGCCCTGCCCCGTCCTCTGCAAACTTTTCTAGGGGTCTTCCTGTTTTCACACACACGTGCTCCTAAATGAGTTTTTAATCCACCGCTGCCATCTGCTGGTGTCCCTGGCTGCACTCTATAAGTTTCTTAGCCAAGTCCTGACTGTTACCTGGTGGCTTCCGTATTTTCTGTGACTGGGACGGACAGAGAGCCGCAGCTGTGTCCCACGCATCAGCCAGATGCAGGTGGCCTCTGGAGGAGGCTGGGCCAAGGACACAGCTGGGGAGCCGGCTGTCCTGGGTCTGGAGGGGACGGCTGGCCCCAGCCCTTCCTCTCCCCCCTACACCCACACTCTGCCAGGTAGTTATGCAGTTTTCTCCCACAAAAAGGGTGGTATATATTTCATAGCTTCTCGACCTTGGGTTTGGCTGTATGCCTCACTTTGGTCCCTAGAATAAGGCAGAGAAGACAATATCTCTGCTCCAAGCCTTGTGCCAGCCCTCCCATGTCCCCACTCAACTCCTTATTGTTGCCATGGCTGTGAGAGGAACATGCCCAGGCTCTTCTGCCAGTCCGAGGAGGAGGAGGACGGGCGGCACACGGAGCCCCCACGGCACACAGCCACACCCTCAATGATCGTCAGCTCACGGACTCTACGTGCTCATGGTGGCGTGGCAGTGTGACTGAGGCTGCTTGTTACGCAGCACTGGGTGGTGATTGCTGACTGACACAGTGATCCCAGGACATGGGCACAGCAAGGAACAAGGGGACCTTGGTCGGAGCCCAGAGGGACTCTAGGACTGAAGAGATTCTCACAGGTAGAGAAAAACAGCAATAGCGATTGGGAATGGGGCATTTCCAAGCCTGACTTACGAAGTGGCTGAGCCGTAGAGGAAGGGGGATTCCCAGAGGGCCCCTTGGAGGAAGAAGCCCTTAAAGGGTGGGCAGGGTCTGGCCAGGTAGAGGAGAGAGGAACAGGGCCAGGGTCTTTATATGTGGTTGGCGCCGTGCATGGCTCTTCTTCGGCCCCTGAGTGCTCTCTGTCCGCCTGGCCGGGAGCGCTGCTCTTACGTGGGGCGCATTCCCGAGTTTCTGGGGTCCCGACTCCCAACCTGAGGCCCCGCTGGGCCCAGTTGTGTTCATCTGCAAAGAGGAAGTATGAGTGCTACTGACGGGACCTGCACTTCACATTTCTCATCAACTTGTGGATAGAAACAGGGCCACAGTGATAGTCGAGACGTCACTGAGTCTGGGGCTGGTCATTTGCTCTCCTGGGGTCCCAGAAGAGCCCTCTCTGTTCTCTGCAAACTTTTCTAGGGGTCTTCCTGTTGTCATACACACGTGCTGGTGGACTGGTTTTTAATCCACCACTGCCATCTGCTGGTGTCCCTGGCCGCACTCCGTAAGTTAATTAGCAACTCCCGTCGGGGTATTTGGTGGCTTCCACATTTTCTCTGACTGGGACGGACAGAGAGCTGCAGTGCGTGTCCCACGCGTTAGCCAGATGCATGAGGGCTCTGGGCCAGGGACACAGCTGGGAGCCGGCTGTCCTGGGTCTGGAGGGGACGGCCGCGTCACTGCTGCAGGAAGGGGGAGCGTGAGACCTGCCTCCCCGGCAACGCTTCGGGGGCCCCCAGCAGTGGACTGCTGAGTGTTATTGAGTTTTTTGGGAGGCACCATTTCCCACGTGACTTGCTCTCTGCTTCCGACATGATTTTTCCCTCATTATTAATGAGTAGGGATACCTCTGTCTTGTCCCGACCCCTGCCCTGTGCCCGGCGGCAGCTGAAACCTTCCCAGTGCTCCGCCAAGTGGGTACACCTGCGGGCGGGGTTGCCGTCTCCTGCGGAAGAGGCCCCTGACGCTGGGGGTGTTCAGGAAGGAGCCAGAATGTGAATCCGATTTGTCTAGCGCACCCAGATGCAGCTGAAGCATGGTCTAGTCCCAGCGGGGACCCCAGTACTGCCGCCCCAGGGGTGACGTGCAAACGTGGGAGCCACCGTGTCCCTTCTTCCCCTTGGTTCTGCTTCTCCTCTGTCTCCCTCTCACACCCAGTCCCTCCTCAGCCTCCACGACGCCGTCTGCGTCAGGGACCCAGGGCACACGTGCAAGGCGGAACGTGTGTGTGTACCCGTGTATCTCTGTGTTCGAGCTCGTGTGCACGCGTGTGTCTGAGTGCGTGGGCGTGTGTGCGCATGCGTGTGCCCCTGCGTCTGCATGTGCGTGCGCCCTTCCAGTGAGGGAAGTCAGGAGGCCCGAAGGAGGTGGCGGGTCGGGCAGCGTGCATCTGTTCCTCAGCGTGCCGTGTCCGTCTGGCGGCGCACGTCCGGCGGCAGGAGCAGCCAGGCCAGGCCCTGGGGAGGAGTGGGTGCCGCGGCGGAGAGCCCTGCAGGCGATGAAGCAGGCGGGGAGTGTGAGGCCGGCGTGCGGGGCCTGGCGGCCGCGGCAAGCACTTTGGGTAATTCTGACTGGTGTGGGAGGCCCTGAGCAGAGCTCCAGGAGCTGCGGGCTGCGGAGCAGAGTGGAGGGGCTGGGTTGATGGGGACCCAGGGACAAAGCTCCAGCAGCGTCCAGGCTGTAGGTGACACCGGCTCACACGCGGGCCACCACGGGTGAGACTGCAGTGCGGCTGGAGCAGTGGGAGTCCGGGTGCGCAGGGTGGGGTGGAGGAGATGCCCTGGCCCACCTGGGGCCTGATGGGCGGGAGTGTGGCCTCTTGCCGGGTGACAGAGAACCAAGGAAGGTGCCAGCCCAGATGATGGGCCACTCTGTGCAGCGTCTGGCAGGCCTTGGTGGCAGGAGCTGTTCTGCTTGAGAGATGTTCCCACAGTGCGCGAGGCCACTGCTCCGGGCGGCAGGTGACGTGTGCACTCAGCGTGCTGGGCTGGGCTGGGCCAGCCGTCTCCATGGCTGGCACCTGGGCCCCAGACCGTGGGCACTTCTCCACGCTGCTGTGGCCACTTGGGCCTGACCCTGCTGAAGGCTGCTCTTCTCTAGGAGGTTTTCCTGTGTGACCCTGGCTTGAATGGGGGGACTTTTAAGGCCGGTGTGCCCAAGCCACCACGGGGAGCACCGCACGGCCCTTAGGCTGGCTGGCGAGCCTCCTCGCTCTTCGGGGAGACTCCTGGTGGGTTCCGCGGGAGGGAGCAGATAAGGAGAGCCCCGGGGATATGGGGCCCCTCCAGATTTTGTTGCAGGCAACTCTGTGTACCCCCAGGCCTCCACGCAGCCGGTGAGGAAAGTGTCTCTCTCTGTACTGGGGGAGCAAAGGTTTCTCTCAAGAGAGAATGACGACTAATGTTCTCCCCCAGAATAGTGCCAGGGATGACTTTTGAACTCAAGAAAGAAAATTCTCCACACAAAACCAGGGGGCTCAGGAGCTGCTGCCAGCTATCACGGTCACTTTCTGAGGAAGACGAGTCCCCCAGTCATGTTGGGATCTCTCTGCACACTCCCTGAAGACTGCGGTTTCTCCTTAGTGGCACCTGTCACACCTGTGTCCCACGGACTCCTTGTGCAACTGTCTGCCGGCTGTGGCCTCTGCTCAGCTCTGCTCTCTGGGGACCGGGGACTGTGTCTTTCTTGTCTGAACACATGAATGACTGACAGAAATTCTCTGTATCACTCAGCACATTTTTGGGTGGAGCTGACAGAAAATCAACTCAAACCGGCTTAAGTCCAAAGAGGACATTAGTGGCTCATAAAACTGAAAAGTTCAGTGGTACGGTGGGTTAATGGCTCCAGGGAGTCAGATGATACCATCAGATTGTTCTCCCCTTCTCTCTCATCTGCACTAAAATCCACATTTCTTATGTGTTTGCGTCCTTCTCTTTTCCTGTAGACGGGTCAGGGGACAGTAGAGGCAGGAAGCTCTAGCTTACATGGTCTTCATAGCTCAAGACCCCTGAGAGAAGGAGAAACTCTCTTGTAGCATCAAATCTCAGGGAACCCCTGATTCGCCTGTTTGGGTCACATGCCCTTCTTGGAACCAATCCCTGGGGCCCAGTAGGATGGAGGATTCTAATTGGCCAGCCTGGCTCATGGCCCGCCCCATACATGTGTTGGCGGTGGGGTAGCATGACTGACAAGTGATTGCATAAATGGGGCCCCTGCAAGGGAGGAGGTAGTTTCCTGAAGGAAGGAGTATTGAGAAGAAAGAATATATATTTCTCTTCATTACATTCTTTTATAATTACGAAAAGCAACATCTCTTTCATTTCCCAGTTTGACCTACCTAGTTTGGAAGCCAAACTTGGTGTGTAGCTTTTATCTAACTTTGAGAACTTTCACAACTTTCATGACATATGGAACTTAAAACGAAGTGAAACAAAGAAGACAGAATTTGAGAGTAATTTCCCAGACACTGCATTTTAGCTTTCAGCCGTCCCTGTGCTAGATGAGTACAGATCACTTACTCAAAATGTGGCCCCCAAATGGGTTTTCTTTGCCATTATGGTCTGAAAATTAGGTTCCTGGGACATATTACCCCAAATATCACTTGGAGGGACAGTAAATGGACAAGATTCATTCCCCATTGGGCTGGGAAATGAGAAATATACGGCTGGTCATTAAAAGCTTTAGTTCAAGGATTTTTTTTTTCTTCCATTAACACAACTGAAATTGTTCTGAAAGCCAAGTTATTATCTCTGGGAGGTGAGGAGTTCAGGCAGGTGTTGGGGAAGAGTTGCGAGTTTTCGTGTGGAGAGTGGGAAGTTTGTGGGAGACCTAGGGGTGCCCTGCTGCCTGTGGGCACCTGTGGTTCTGATGGAGGGTCCTGACCGCACAGTGCCTCAGGGGCACCTGTCGGCCCTGTCGGCTGCCGGTTCTTGAGGTTCCTGGAAACTTTCTTCTCTCCATGTTTGTCCAGGGTAGTCTTAAAAGGATGGTTTGGAAAGAATGTGATTGCTTTGTGTCCCAGCTTTCCTACTCCTAAGCTCTGGGACTCTACCCCCTATCTGGGAAACAGATGAATTCACTTGCAACAAATACTATATATGCTCAAATATATGGGGACACGAGAGAGAAAGAGAGAGAGAGAGATTCTCCCCACTTCTCTAACAAGATCTAAAAACAAAGATAGATGTAGGTGAAATAGATAAAGCTACTTAGAATGTGTATTTAACCAGTTATATGCATATATTTAAAATCACATTATACACGACAGGAGCTGTGAATCTGGAAATGCAGCCAGTTCCCTGTCGCACACTTCGTGAGTCAGTTTCATGTCAACTCTTCACTGGTCTTCCTCCGGCAAGGTGGTCACCAGCAGCTCCTCGAGGGAGTGAGCTGTGTTTTCCGTGGCTCAGAGCCGCCGCTCCTACCCGAGCTGTGGGAGACACGGCACTTTTCAAATCCCCTCTGTGCGGCTGTCACTCAACATTGCATTGTAAGGCACGTTTGCATAATATTAGGACGGTTTTCCCCATTTGTCCTGTAGGTGTGAGTCAGTGATCTTCACAGTTTAATCACTTGCTTTATTGCATTTTAAAGAGATTTTAATAGGCTCATTATATTAGTTTTCTATTGTTGTGTAACAGATTAGCACAAAATTAGTGGCTTAGCACAACACTCATTCATTATCTTGCAGTTCTTAGGTCTGAAGTCTGGGCACAGCTTATCTGGCTTCTCTTCTAGGGTCTCCTGAGGCTGAAGCAAAATGTCAGTAGGGCTGCGTTCTCATCCAGGGGCTCGACCAGGGAAGGATTTGCTCCCAAGCTTCCTCAGGTGATGGACAGAATTCATTTCTGTGTGGCTGCAGGATTCGAAGCTTCTGCATTCCTGGGCTCATGGCCCCTTCCTCCACCCTCAAAGCTGGCAGTGCAGCACCTTCAGATCTCTCTCTGCCTCTGTTGTCACGTTGCCGTCTTCCTTCTGCAGTCAAGTCTCCCTCTGCCTCCCTCTTGTTGGCATTCCTGAGTGTTTAGGGCCCGTCCAAGATAATCTCTCCACCTCAAGATTTGTAAGCACACCTATGAAGTCCCTTTTGTTATGTAAGGCAACATATTCACAGCCACCTGTGAACCTGGACATTTTGTGGGAGGGGGGAGGTATTACTCAGCCTCCTACAGCTGCCAACAATTCCTCCTGTCCTCATATGCACATGCCAGTCTTACCAGTCAGAGCTGGGTGTATCTATTTTCCCTCCCCTTGAATCTGGTCTGGCTGGTGATTTGCTCTGACACTGTGCCAGTTTGGGGCTAGGCTGTGAGAGGCCTGGCAGCTTCTGCTCTCACTCTATTGGGTTTTTTCAGATGACATGCAAAGAAATCTGACAACTCTGATGGAAAGAGAAATAATTGAGAGACCAGAGACAGTGAGAGAGAGAAACAGAGAGAGGCGCCCAGCCAGGTCCCAGCCCCACCAGCCCCACCAGCCCCACCAGCTACGGTGCCAGGCGTGAAGGTGAAGCCGTCTTGGGTGCTCTAGCCCCGGTAGAGTCACCTGTGTGGAGCAGAGATGAGCCGACCTGGCTGAGCCCTGTCCAAATGCCTGACACAGAAGCATGAGGTTCTTATTTTAAGCCACTAAATTTTAAGGTACCAAATAACTGAAACTCTCTTACCCCAATGGAGGGTAGGGATTTAGTAGGGAGAGTTTGGGGATTCATACCTCAAACAAGCAGATCAGAGAAGAACAGACTGTGACCAGGGCGATGACAGAGATAAGCAGGGTGACAGGACAGAGTGGCCGGGAGTGGGGGTGGCAATAGAAGCCACTTTAGTTATGATGATCCGGGAGGCTTCCTGGAGGAGTTCATGGAGCACTTGCCCTGTGCTAGCCTTGCCCCATGGAACCCTCCGGACCACCTGGTGAGAAAGGGGTTACTGCTGGGCTCCGGGAACTGGAGGGACTGACTTCAGATCCCTCAGCTCCTAAGGAACAAGGCTGGGATGAGCTCAGCCAGGTCCATGGTTGGCAGGGCCTGGCCCCTGGGCAGAGATGGCATGCCGGGTGGCTCAGAGTGCCCACCACTCAGGGGCAGAGAGGGGAGGAACTGCCTGCCTGCTTGCGGGTGGTGGGACTGGGGGTGGTCACACACCAGGGCATGGGTTTGTTTTACCCAAATGTCTGGCTCCACAGGCCCTTGGGAGGCCCCTGGGGTCTCCTGGAGCACACAGTGAGAGGAGGCGTTGGTGCTGCTTTGAGGCTCATTCAGGTGCACAGGTGAGCAAGACCAGCCCGACCCCCAAAGCCCAGGTCCCCAACCCCCGAGATCTTGGTCCAGTGACACTGGGGTGGGCAGGCCCTTATATACCGAGCCAGTCGATCGATTTTGGAATAGTTTGTTAAGCAACTTAGGTTCGAATGTTTCCTGTGCTGGCCCCAGGGGCACTACGGTGAGCACCTGGCAGGAGGGACACCCTCGAGAGACCCTGCAGGTGACACTATAATTGCCAGCTGCAAGGAGGTGCTTTGAAATCGGGGAACAGGGTATCTGCTTCAAAGCAGTCAATGGACGGGAGCTTGAGGTCCTGGAGGCAGTGTGGGCATCCCGCGTGGTTTCAAGATGGTACTGCACCATTTCTGAGCCTCAGTTTCCTCCCAGAAGGGTGGACTAAAGGAATCTGAAGACGCTTCAGCATGCTGCTGGCCTTTAGAGTCTCCTTGTGGTTGCCCCAGACACAGAGGGCAGCTCGGGTCTGAGGACTCCAACTGCTCCGTTGAAGCTGTTTCGTCCCAGCTCTTAGTTCATTGGCACCCCGGCCTGGCTTTGTCAGGGGTGATTCTCCAGGGTCCTTGTACCAGCCGGGGCTTACCCAGAGGAGAAACAAGTACGAGGCAGATATCAAGGGATGTATTGCCAGGAGTCGGCTCAGGCGACTGTGGGATCTGGCTGGGGGAGTCTGGAATCCGTGGGGCAGGCCATGGGGACAGGGGGGGTCCTGGGACCGGCCCAGGCTGCGTCCACAGGACGGGTTCCTTCTCCAGGGACCCTCGGCCCAGCTCTAAGCGACTGGACCAGGCCCACCCAGACCATCTGGGACAACCTCCTGTACCTGAAGTCGGCTGATGGGCTTGGGTCCCACCTGCAGAACCCCGCCGCAGCACACCTGACTGCTGTCTGCTGTCTGATTGAACTGCTGGGGCCTCGCCAGGTTGAGAATTCAAACTGTGTTCCTCCCACCTTCTTTTGAATATATGCCCCCAAACACAGGGGAACTGGAGGTGGTGAGAAAAAAATATGATATATAAATGTATGTATATGTATGAGCATGTGCCTATATAAATATACATGCACGTGCAGTGTCTATATGTATAATATATATGTATAAAATCTCCCCAAAGCCAGATGGGCCTGTCAACTTTCTTTTCTTCAGAAATGAGCTCCACACAAATGATTTAGAGATGATTTATATGCTCCCCTAAGTGACAAGGGTTTTCCCATATAATTAGCAATAACAATAAATAAAAATAAAATATGGGATTATACACTGCCATTTATCCATAATAAAGCTGTAATTCCATCTGCAGGGATCATAAACTGCCGCGTGTGTGTGGGGAGTCCGTGAGGTTAGCACCCGTCACCAGAAATCTGGTGAAATGACAGCTGACCATGTGAAATGGGACACGCCACATCTTTGAAGGATGTGGTGGTGCCCGGGTTGCAGGGAGCCGGGGAGCCGAGCCCCCTGGGGCGTGGGGGGCCTGGAGGTCAGTTCTGCCGCCACTGCCCCGGGGACGCTTCCTCCTTTAGGCAGTGGGCACAGGAATGCCAAGACAGCCCCCCGGGGACCCTCTACGTGCATCATCTCATGTAACCCTTCCAGTGAACCTGTCAGGTGGGCGCAGTCACCACACCACTTCGTAGACCAGGCAACTGAGGCTCAGAGATGTGAGCTCACGTGTCCAAGGCCAAAGCTGGCAATGGGCGGCACAAAGAGTGGCCGGGTGGCCTGACCCCGCTCTCTCAACCAACACTGCTGGTTGTGACTCCACGCAAGACGCTGACGTCATTGACAGTACTGGCGCTCACATGGCACCCTCCTGGTGCCGAGGACTGTGACAGGGCTTGCTCGTAGCATGTTAGGAGGTGCAACCGACACCAGCGTAGACAGAGGAAATTGAGGCTCTGAGAATCAACCTTGTCTCAAGGGTTCCAGTGCATGGGGGTGGAGCTGGGTGGTGCTCAGGTCTGTCTGGCAGCTGAGCTTGTTATAGGAATAGGTGGTTGTCCCTCACCTGTCCAGGGAGCAGCTGGCATGTCACAGGGCCTGTGGGAGGATGTGAAATGGGCCCCAAAGATATCAGGTTCCAGTCCCTGGAAACTATAAATGCGACCTTATTTGAGAAAAGGGTCTCTTCTTTCATGATTAAGGCAAGGATCTTGAGATGGGAGTTGTCCTGCACTGTCTGGGTGGCCCCTGGGCACCATCTCAAGTGTCTTTATTTATTTATTTTTGAGACAGAGTCTCACTCTTTGCCTGGGCTAGAGTGAGTGCTGTGGCGTCAGCCTAGCTCATAGCAACCTCCAACTCCTGGGCTCAAGCGATCCTCCTGCCTCAGCCTCCCGAGTAGCTGGGACTACAGGCCTGTGCCACCATGCCCGGCTCGTTTTTACTATATATTTTTAGTTGGCCAATTAATTTCTTTCTATTTATAGTAGAGACGGGCTCTCGCTCTTGCTCAGGCTGGTTTCGAACTCCAGACCTTGAGCAATCCTCCTGCCTCGGCCTCCCAGAGAGCTAGGATTACAGGCGTGAGCCACTGCGCCCAGTCTCAAGTGTCTTTAAAAAGAGGGAGGCAGAGGGAGATTTGAGACATAGGAGGAGAGGGCGATATGACCTCAGAGGCAGATTTTGGGGTAATGAAGCCTGTAGCCAAGCAAGGAGCGCCTGGAACCTCCAGAAACTGGAAGGACCCTGCCCTGGAGCCTTCAGGAGGGGTGAGGCCCTGCTGACACTTTCATCCCAGACTGCCAGAGCACCAGTGTGTGCTAAGCCCCCAGTCTGGGGTCATCTCTTATGACAGCCCCAGGAGAAAATTCCAGGCCTTTGGGGGGAGTGAGTGAGGCAAATCTGCTCCCCTGCCCAGCCCTCCTTCTGGAGGCTTCTCTGGGGGTCCTGGGACCCCTTAAGCACCCTGGAGGCCACTGTATTGGGTGCCTGTGGCTGCTCTAACAAATTATCACACACGTAGGTGCTCAAGGCCCTACGGTTCCCGAGGCCAGCAATCTGTCTCAGTCTACGGCGCTAAGATAGGGGTGTCCCGGTGTCCCCGTCTGGAGGCTACAGGCTAGAATCCTGCTCCACTCTGGAGGCTGCCCCAAAGCGGGGCCCAGGAGTTAAGAGACCCAGAGCCCACCGGAAGCGACCTCAGGGCACGACGGGCCACTGCTGGGCCAGGACTTGGGCGAAGCAGGTGACAGCCCTGTCTTGGGCACAAAATTTAAGGAGGTGTCGAAAAAGAAAAACAAAAACACACACACACACACCACACACACTCCACAAAAACCAAATAATCCCTCTGTAATCAAGATAAATGATATTTGAGTGCTATTTTTTTAAATCAAACTTAATGCAAAAATTCATGGTAAACAAAACACGAAAGCTTTAAATAAAGACAGACGAGTAACAGTGCTGGGCACAGCCCTGCTGCAGCCCGGGGCCAAGGGGAGGATCAGCCATAACCGCTCCCGTCCTCATTTAAAACTTCGACATTTTGTTCATCGTGGATGCGTTGCATCGATTTTGGACTTTTAAAACACTATTTATCTTGGACACCGATTTTTTTCTTTTCTTTTTTTTTTTTTTCCCCCCCCACTCTCCCTTACATTCCGCACCTACTGCCGGCGGCCCGGGGCGCGGGGGCGGGGCGCTGCAGACGGCGGCCGCCCGGCGGGGCCCTTCCGCGCGGGAGCCCGCGCTCGGCGGCAGCGCCGTTGCCTAGCGACTCGCGTGCGGGAATGCCGCAGGCCGGCGCCCGCAGCCGCGCGACCGCCCAGCAGGAGGCGGCATGGCTACACGCAAGAGCCCGCGCGCGCCCTGCGGACGCGTCTTCTTGGCGCCTTTGCTGCTCAGCTTGCGGCGAAGGGGCGGGGCCTGCCCTTTGACCCCCGGGGGCTCAGGCCCCGCTCCTGGGGAGGCGGGGACGGCCCCGGGGCGGAAGGTTTGCCGAGACTCTCCCCCCCGCGGCCCCAAGGGGACGGTCACCCCTGCGCGGCCCGCAAGCCGGCCTGGGCCTGAGGCTCCCGGCAGGGTGGCGCCTCTGGGGCCCGGGGACCCCCGGGCGAGAGGGGCGACCCGCACTCGAGCGTCCGAGTGCGCGTGCCAGCCCTTCCGCTGTCCCCTCGTCTTGTCCGCCCCGGCCCACGCAGGCTCCACGCCGCGTGATTTCCTCCGAGCGGGCAGGTTGCAGAGGCCGGAGCCGGACGCGGGCCTCCCCGTTCCAGCCTCCTCGGAGTCCCTTGAGAAGAGCCTAGTCAGGCGTCCTCTGACGACGGGCCCCGCGGGCCGCACGCGGGCGCTTCTGCCCGTTTGTGTTTTTACTTCGAAATAAGATGCGTGCGGTGTGCGCAGGAATTTGTTCATGGTTTTTCTTTCTAAAACCATAGTCCGGCCCTCCAACGGCGTGAGGGACGGCGAACTGGCCCCCTGTTTAAAAAGTCTGAGGATCCCCCGGCCTAAGACAGGCATTGTCTGAGTGCCACCTGCAAGCATCGGTCCGGCACTGCGCTCCACCTGCCCGGCTCCCCGCTTCCCCTGTCCAGGCCTGCCCACTGCCGGCCGTTAAGGTCCCCCAGAGCAGCCCCCAGCCAACGATGTGGGAGGGAGCCTCACAGGTAGCTGACCTTGAACACCGCCGCGATGGTGGTGATGTTAACATTTGTTGGTGCTCTATTGAGCACTTACTGTATGCCAGGCATTGTGCAAAGGGCTTTGTGGGGTTTACCTCGTCGAATCTTTACAACAGCCCCATTTTACTGACGAGAAAGCTGCCGAGGGCCTTGGCGCTGTGGGGATTTGAACCTGGGTCCGGTGGGCCCTGGCCCGACGCTTCTAGCTGGTCCAATGAAGGTGTGAGAGAATAAGTGGTTTTCCAGGAATGAATCCAGGGGTGAATTAATGATGGGGCCTGGGTTCTTCCCAGGTGGTCCTTAAGACAGAGATGAGAATCCCAGAGGACGACGGGAGTGTTTGGGGAGGCCGGGAGTATCCCAAAGCTCTTGAAAGTCACACCCCAGAGGGGGGATCCCATCCCAATCCCAGCCAAGTCTGGTGGGGGGATCTTATTTTCCTCTATGTGCATTTTTTAAATTTTGCTTATTTTCTACTGTGGGTGAGTGTGCATTACTTTTCCTAATTCGAAAAGAAAGCCATAGAAAAGTAAGACTTCAGATAAAAGCACACTTAGATGTAAGTTAACTGAGAACAGGTAGCTAAAGGATGCTCCTAGCAGGATGCTTGGTCAAAGGTAGTTTCTGGGGAAGGAAGGGATGCTGGGAGTTGGGAAGGTGACAGGCCCTGGCAGGTGGGGGTCCGGGCTGGTGCCCCCGACCCTTGCAGGGCT
The DNA here is from genome assembly GCA_008750895.1 of Mirza zaza. Classification (NCBI taxonomy): domain Eukaryota; kingdom Metazoa; phylum Chordata; class Mammalia; order Primates; family Cheirogaleidae; genus Mirza; species Mirza zaza. The sequence goes on from VSMD01095691.1 coordinate 15,257, forward strand.
CTACAAGCTGGACGGGGGGGGGGGGGGGGGGGGGGGGGGGGGGGGGGGGGGGGGGGTGGAAGACTGATGGCTGGTGTTGGCAGTGGTGGGGTTTTCTGTGGGCGTCTGGCTGGTGACCTTTTGGAGGAATGGATTGAGAAGCGACTGCTATTTGTCGAGGCCCAGTTCAGAGATGTGGGAGGGGGTCGCCCGCTCAGGGTTAAATGTCAGCCCCCGCAGCGGTTGGCAGCGGGAAGTGCGTGCTGGCGGGACGCAGGCTGGCCGGGGCTGCGCAGGCTCCGGAGCCCAAGCGTGCCCTCCGAAACGCACACGCGTCCACCCGACTTGTTGGGCTGTTAATCTGTGACCTGTCCTTGTCTGTGTGTGTCATAGGAGCTAATAGGACTCTTTCGTCAGGGCTTTGTGGTGTGGAGTGGAAAACTGAATTTGCCTGAGGACAACCCCACTCCTGGTTTTTATTTGCAAAAGGAGGGAGGCTTGGAGGGTGCACGACTAAGAGAGTGAAAGGAACAGCTGCCAAGCTGGGGACGGGTTCCCAGGGCCGGGGGGACCATGGCCCAGCCTGAAGCCTCCTGGGCAGGGGGCAGGGGCTGCGTTGGCAGAGCCTCCAAGAGTTCCTGCCCGGCCTGAGCCTTGACACAGAGGCCCCTGCTTCTCCAAAGCCCCCCCCCCACCTCTTGCCCTTTGCCCTTTGCCCTCAAGAGACCCTGAGGGTCATGTAAACCCAGAGTCCGTGAGCCAGAGCCAAACCTCAAGGTTTGAAGCAGGCTCAGCCACTTTGCTGGCGGCGTCAGGCAAGCCCCTGGACCTCGTTGTGCCTCAGTATCCTCATCTGCAAACCTGGCATTGGAGGAGTACCCACCTGTGATCTGTTGTGAGGGTTATTTCAGCACACAAAGCACCTGGAGCAATGCCTGGTGTACAGTAAGTGCTCAATAAGTGCCCACCTGCTATTTTAATGACTGACCAGTGCAGACTGTGGATTTGGGGCTTCCCTGAGAGTGGGGCTCCACGCTGGGGCCCTGGCACTTTGGGAAGGCCTGGGGTACGAGGGGCCTCCCTACGGCCGGGGTTGGCTTCCCCGGCAGCCCAGTGGAGGGGGGCTGGAGCACTTCTTGGGGGGGTTGAGGAAGGGGAGGGATGAGTGAGCCCCAGACTCACTGCCCTGTCTTGCAGGAGGCTCGCTGGATTGGGCTGTGATCTCCAAGGGCAATGAGGGGGACAGCTGGCACCCCCTGGGAAAACCCACCCTGCATGCCATCTCATAAGTGTCCCCAGGGTCCTCTGAAGTGAGCCGCGTGCCGCCATTTTACAGGCCACCATCAGGGGCTGCCCAGCACGCACTGCTGGGGAGCAAGGGTCCAGGGACTGGAATTGGTGGTCTCCGTCAGGGCCCTCCATGCTGGTCTCAACGGTCCTTATGACGACACTGGCTTTACAGGGGACATCTGGGCTCTGTGTCGCCAGCGATGGAACCAGCTCTGCTCAAGGCCCAACTCTGAGACCCGGTGCCCCAGGCCAGCCTGAGTAAGAGATGAAGGTGGGACCCGAACCCAGGCTGGCTCCCAGCTGGTGACCAGCATGGGCCCACCACCGCCACCCTGGTCTATCCATCGCCAGGGAAAGAGTGAGTGACCGCACCAGGATGCCAAGGCATAAATGTGGGATCCGTCCACCCTCTCCCTGAACTTTCGGGAGGACACAGGTGAGGCCCTGATCTCGCAGGAGGCAGCCCATCCGCCGGGATGGCAGGGCGGCATGGCCAGGGGTGGCTGGCGGGGACTAGGACCTGGGCAGTCTGGTTCCAGCCCAGCCGCCCAGCACACGGCAGGGCTGCTCTGGGGCGGTTCCTTTCCCGGCAGTGCAGACTCCCTGGCTGGGAGTTCAGAGAAGGAAAAGAAAGAAAAAAAGACAAACCCAACCTCCCTCCCTCCCTCCTCCTGTTCTTGGTGTGTCTCCCTCTCTCTTTTATTCTCTTTCTGACTCTTGTTTTGCCCCCCATCTCTGTCCCCCCCTTTTCTCCCTCCCTCTTTTCTGTCCTCTCCTCTCTCCTCCCACGCCCTGGGCAGGGGGCGGAGGTGGGGGCTGCGCTTGTGCCCTGTGCCCTCTCCAGGCCTTGGCCTCCTCTGCCCCAGGGGAGGAGCAGGGCGATTGCCTTACCCAGGCCCCGGTGGGCCCGTAAACGACGAGAAACAGAGCCTCTGAGCTGGTGCTGTGGGACCCCTTCAAGGGCTGGTGTGCTGGCTTGCCTGCGTCCGGGAGGGGACGGGGGGCTCTGGAAGGCCACTCTGGGCACTGTCCCTTCACAGCCTTTCCTGGGCTCCCTCTGAGGTGCGACCAGCGCCTGTGGGGGGAAGGTGGGTTGGGGTTGGGGACAGCAGTACGCACCAATGCATTCAGACTCTTTCCAGAAAATCAGAGAAGCGTGTGCCGCACCTCTGCAACTGCATGCCTGTTTTCCTGATTCCAAGGCTGGGAACAGTTTGGGTCTGGGTTGGCAACCTCCCAACCCAGAGTCCACAAGGAAGGGCGTGTGTGGTTTCTGACCCTTTGCTGGGCGAGGCTGCAGTGACAAACTGCACTCGTACCCTCTTTTTAGGAGACTGGACTCCAGAGGGGAGCATGAGTGGGGTTGAGGCAATTTCTCTTTGCATAAAAATGCCGTATTATTAATAGGTGTTTGAGACCCACGTCTGAACAACGTCCCACAGTGCGGAGGTTTGGACTCACAAACTCGCCCCTCGGGGTCTAGCAGCCCAAAGCCAAGGCCTGGGCCTCCCTTTCGAAGGTTTGGCAGGAAATTAAATGTATCTGGTGGGTTTATGCATTTATTATTTATTTTAAAACGTTTCTGAAGTAATGCAGGAAACCACACACACCGTAAACGCGCGGCTCCCTGATGCATTTTCACAGACAGAACACAGTGTGTCACGGGCATCCAGGTTAAGACACAGAACATGGCCAGCACCACAGTCCCGCCCCCAGGCGCCCCCCAGGGACCCCACTCCGAGGGGACTGTCAGCAGCAGGCAGTGCCGTCTGGTCTGCGCTTTGCACAAACGGAATCCTACAGCGTGTCCTCCCTCGTGTCTGGTGTCTTTGGCCCAACATCCGCCAGGTTTATTTTCATCTCTAACCCCACCTGAGCAGTTTTCCCAAGGCGGGAACGCTTCCCATAAGCAGGTCTGCCCAGTGGGTGGTGGCAAAGACTGAAGCCACGGCCGGATGCCAGGCCGCCACGAGGACCACGGAGAGCCCACGTGGCAAACTGGCGCCTGTCGTGGCTGGTGCTGTGTAGAATTTGATCCGTGCTGTGGGTGCTATACGTCTGTCAACGGAAAAAGCCGAACTCTGTAAAATAATTGTAAAGAGATTTATTCTGAGCCAAACTTGAGGACCATGACCCAGAGCCACTGCCAAGAGGCCTTGGGCAAGTGGACTCGATGTGACTGAGTTGCAGTTTGGTTTTTTTTTTTTTTTTTGAGACAGAGTCTCACTTTGTTGTCCAGGCTAGAGTGAGTGCCGTGGCGTCAGCCTTGCTCACAGCAACCTCAATCTCCTGGGCTCAAGTGATCCTCCTGCCTCAGCCTCCCGAGTAGCTGGGACTACAGGCATGCGCCACCATGCCCGGCTCATTTTTTCTATATATATATTAGTTGGGCAATTAATTTCTTTCTGTTTATAGTAGAGATGGGGTCTCGCTCTTGCGCAGGTTGGTTTCGAACTCCTGACCTCGAGCGATCCTCCTGCCTTGGCCTCCCAGAGTGCTAGGATTATAGGCGTGAGCCACCGCGCCCGGCCACAGTTTGGTTTTTATACATTTCAGAGAAACAGGGGGTACAGGTAAAGTCATCAATCAATACGTGGGAGGCATACATTAGTTTCGCTCAAAAAGGTGGGACATCTCGAGCAGGGGGCTTACAGGTTATAGGTGTGTTTAAAGATTCTTTGGTTTGTAATTGGTTAAAGACATGAAGCTTTGTCTAAAGGCTTAGAAAGTTTTAACATAGGAGCTGTTATCAGAGACAAGCCACCAGGACATAGATTTGTTGTGTAAATTGAGGACCTGCAGGTTTGTCTTGAATACCCTGTTAATGGGTTACAAAGGATGTCTCTAAGAAGGGAGGGGGGCATAAGGCACGTCTGACCTCCCTCCTCCTGGCAGACAATTTAATTTTAGGATATTCCTTTGGCCACGAGGGGATCCATTCAGTCAGCCAGTGGGGGTTGAGCCTTAAAATTTCACTTCAGTTCACACATTCATATATATATATATATATATATATATATATATATGCACACACACACATCCATTTATCAGAAATTGGGGAAAATACATGAAAAATCTCACACACATCGCCCAGGATGAGCATCCATGCCTCCATCTTCTTTTTGGCCAATCAGAAGGCAAGGCCGCACTGGAGCCCCGCCCCACGGGCAGCCATTGGCTGCAGCTACGAGGCCCCGCCCCTCAGGTGAGCAGGAGTTCTGCAGACCGAGGGCCCCACCTGGCCCACTCTGCTTGCCTGCCGCTTCCTTCCTTGCCTGCCGTGGCCTTTGTAACCCCCCAAGGATTTCATTCCAGGGGTTCCCAAACACCTGTCTGTGCCCCACAGCAGGTCTCCTCTTCTTGCAGATATAGGAAGAAAATAAAGACATCATATCTTTTCCATCAAGGGCTGATTTAAGGATGGGCCTCTATTCTGAGAGACTTTCTTCTCTACTTTCTCAGCCTCACAGTGTTCTTCTATGAGATAATTATGCCAGTAAACGGGTTAGTCTAGGGGTACACAAACCTTTTCTGTAAGGGGCCAGGTGATAAGTATTTTCGGCTATGCAGGACCTACAGTCTTTGCTGCAAAGTCTTAGGTCTTACCTAAGCTAAGCTCTGCTGTCCTAGCACTTAGCTCTGCTGTCCTAGCACAGACGATACACAAGCAAAGGAGCACGGTTGTGTGCCTATAAAAACCCTATTTACAAAAAAGGTTTTGGGCAGACTTTGGCCAGTGGGCCATCATTTTGCCCAGCCCTGATTTAATAGATAGTGGTGGTGGTGGTTATGTATTTTCAAATGTTCTTTACTTGCAAAAATAGAAATTAAGCAGTGGTAGAAGTTACGCGTCCCTGTGGTAGACATTACTAGTACTGATGAAGATTTCTTTTTTCCTTTGAAGTTAGGCGTAGTCAGGTGACTTGCTTTGGGCTCTGAGATGTGAGTGGAAGAGACAGATGTCACCTCCAGGCTGAAGCGTTTTTGGGCCCGTGTGCAGTGAAAACAACAACAGCATCCATCACGGGCCACACTGTCTGCCATCACTGCCGTCTCTACGAAAGGTGTATGTCATGGAGTTAAAATGCCTGTTCTTTCGTGGAGATGGCGGTGCTGGCGGGGGTGGGGGGGAAGAATCACGCTGACTGATGGTTGAAGGATTGTTGGGGTGGGGCTGAGGGAGGGGAAGAGGAGACCTGCCCGGGCTGGGCATGAATGTCCTGGGGAGGGGCAGAGGTGCCTTGGGGTGGGAGGCAGAGGCGGCTGCAGGAATCAAGGGTTTCACTCCTGACGTGTCAGGTTTGAGATGCTTCTTACATATCCAAAGGGAGATGTCAGAAAAGCAGTTCGAAATAGGAGTTTATTTTAGAAATTACAATTTGGGGCTGCTGGCATATTTAACTTGCGTAGTATTTGGTAATAACTGAAACATTAAAAAATTTTTTAAAAATTTAAAAATTGGGAGATTTTACATTTATAACATCCAAATTGTTTGAAAAGTTGGAAGATCTGGCCATGCGGGCCCTACCTCCCCAGGGCAGTGATCTGGGGGAGGAGAAACTGCCCCTTTGAGCATGAGGCGAACTCTACGGCTTGCCGCTGTCCCTGCCACTCCTTGCAGGACCCTCGATCCTGAATTTCCACGTCAGTTGCCATTTACATTTTTGCTCAGGATGTGGCTTTCCTTGTAGTAGAGTGAAACCGGAAATATTTCTCCACACCCATGTGTCTACTGACAGTTGGAAAACGAAAGACAGTGCAACAGGGGCGGGTTTTAAAGATAAGAGGGTGGCATGTAGTTCTTCTTACACGTGGCTCGTTTTGGTGTGTGTGGGAGGGTAGCCCTTGCAGGTGAATTTGAGCTGCCACCTGGTCTCCGCTGCACCCCAGAAATTGGGATGGGCCCCAGCACCCTCTTGGTAGTTCGCTTGGTTTTTGTTGGTGCAAGTATTTGAATATACTCCTATATTTTGGCATCGTTATTGTATAAACTCACATAGGGGAAACAGGAAACGTGGAACCAGGGATGAGAAGTCAAGTTCTGCCACACCAATGCCATTGCAAGCAGGGCGGCTGCCACTTGGCAGCATGGCACATGCCCGGCCCAGGTGGGGTAAATTTGATGGTTTTCTGTTCAGTCTTGAAAACAAAAACAACTAAAGAACAGATGATTGAGTCTGGAATATAGCACTAACTATTACATCTAAGGATAAGGCATAGTTAGGAACTTTGTAGAAACGTTTTCCCTTTCAGCGAAGAGGGGCTCCCTAATGGCATGTAAGGAGATCGCTGGCATTTTAACACTTAGCCCTCACACATGCTTCCAGGAAAGCATTATATTCGAACACGGGAGGTGTCTGCAATTTATTACGATGCGATATTGTGGAGGTTGTGTCGGGCTGTGCCCGTCTCAAAGGCTGCGTGGCCCTCCACGTATCGCCAGCAGTGCCCTCCCTCGTTTAGCACACACTGAGCACCCAATACGAGCTGGGCATTGTCCTGGACACTTGCATGTGACAGCGAGAAACGTCAGACGTGACACCTGGCCTACCAGGAACACCAAGCTCTTCGGGAAGTAAGGTATTAGTAAAAAGTCACACAGCGGATGTAAAATTCCCGGGGACAGTTATGAAGGAGTGGTATTTGTTGCTCTGAAAGCAACGGGGAGTTGCAGGGCAAGTGGAGCGCTCTCGGGAAGGGCGGCCGGCCGGAGCCAAAGACGCGTGGGCGTTCAGCCTGGGCGGGCAGGAAGGGCTGTGGGGTCTGGGGTTGGATCTTACTTTACTTGTAAGCGAGTAATGTAGCCCACTGCTGACTCGCAGGTGCTGGCAGAAGACACGGGGCTCCTGGGTCAGGGACAAAGGACCGTGTTGCCCATGGCACAGTCACCAGCACCAGCGTCAGCGTGTGTGTCGGTTCCCAAGTCCCGCGGGGCGATGCGGTGTGCTTCTGCCGCAGCTCAGGACACCGAGCTTGGGAACCAGCCGAGCTACAGCGAGCAGGAAGCAGGCCTGGCCTGGCCTGGAGGGAGACGTTGCCTTGCCCATCGAGGCTGCCGACTGCAAACACAACCTTGAGGAAGGGCCGGCGTAAAGAACGGCCAGGGACTTGGCACACCCGGTGTAGTAGCTTTTGGATTTTTATTGCTGCCGTAACAAATTGCCACAACTTTCGGGGTTTAAAGCAGCCCCCGTTTACGATCTGACGGCTCTGTGGGGCAGAAATCCAGACGGTGCTGCCCTTCTCTGCGTAGGGTCCTGCAAGGCCACAGCCCCGGTGTCAAGAGGCCGGGTCTCTTTTCTGGGGTCTCCTGGGGAGAGTCCACTTGTAAGCTCATTTGGGTTTTGGGGGAACACGGCTGCGTGTGGCTGCGAGACCGAGGCCTCGTCTCCCTGCTGGCTGTGGGCCAGGCGTCGTTTTCAGCTTCTCGAGGCTGCCGCCTCCCTCTCCCGTGACCTCCTCTGTCTTCAAAGCGTCAATGACAGCTCAAATCCCCCCTGTGCTTCCACCTCTCTGGCTTCTCTTTCTACCAGCGCTGGAGAAAACTCTCCACTCGTATGGCTCACGTGATGGCACTGGGTCGCCTGCACTGTCCGGGTCAGCTGCCTGTGCTGAGGTCAGAGGGGCCACGCAACGTCACAAATCCGTGGCCGTGACGTCTCCCGTAGTCGGGTTCTGGGGATAAGGGTGTGGGACCCGGGTGTGCACATGGGGGTGCGATTAGCATTCCACCTAGCACACCTGGCTAGAGCTGTCGGCAGGTGAGGGTCCCTGGAGGACAGCGCTCCCGGCAGGCGAGCCCCAGGTGGAGGGAGCCGCAGGTGTGGGTGCTTGGTTGGCTCTCAGTGAGTCTGCCGAACGCTCGCGTGGTTCCGCGGTGCCTCCGGAGTGGCGCAGAGCGGGGTTCGCCGTCTGGCTCCACTGCCCTGCGACCTCGGGCAAGTCACTTCACCCCGAGTAGCCTCCTTCATCCCTCCGTCTGTAACGGGGGCTCCCGTGGTATCGAGGTGGCAGAGTTGCAGTGAAGGTGAAATGGGCTGGGACCCGCCGGCCGACCTGCAGAGACAGGAGGGACCCGCCCAGGACTTGGCCCAGCGTGGGGACGGACGGACGGCGCCGCACGCAGCAAGAGGTAGGGAAAGTTCGTTGCTTGTGGAGCGAGGCTCGAGGGGGGAGCAGGGCAGTCTGCCCCAGCTGGTCTGCAGGGAGTGTGGGGAAAGGAGATGGGTTTTGGGGTTTTTATGGTGGCTGGGGCTGGGGCTGGGTCAAGGTTCCCATGCACGGTCGAACTTCCCAGGTGCTAAAGGAAAGAGCAACCAGGTCTTCTTTTCTGCTTCCCCAGCTGTGGGACAGAGCAGGAGAGCGAGGGTGAGACTTAAAAGGCGTCAGCAGTCGAACATCAAAATGTGGGGTCAGACCCTGTCACACTGGCACTTAGTAGGGACTCAATCCATGTTAGCCACTGTTTTATCTTCCCGCACTGACAGTGGCTGTCCAGCCTCCCTTTTCCTATGAGGGGCCCCAGCCCAGGCTCTGCCCCAGCCGTGCACCCCATCCACAGGGCGCCCCATGCACCCCATCCGCAGGGCACCCCATCTGCAGGGCACCCCACACACCCCATCCACAGGGCACCCCATCCACAGGGCACCCCACACACCCCATCCACAGGGCGCCCCATGCTCAGGCCTCTGTGGAGCCAGCCCTGCCCCGTGGCTCTGTGGCGACCACATGGCTTGAGTGGCTCCTCCTTCACTCCTGGGCCAACGTTCCCTGTGTGTCCTTGATGGAATGCTGTAGTCAGACATCAAGAAGCAAGATTTACTTCCTAATTAAAAGGGAGCTTCCTGAACAGCAAATCAATCCATCATATCCAGGCGAGAGCACTCAGCACTCAGAAAACAGTCGCTGACTCGAGTGTCTAATTTCTCTGGGGCAGTAAGCAGCTCTCTCTGGGTGCCTGGGGTTCCGCGCCTGTGGCTTATCCAAGAGTCGTCATTTGACTTTCATCTAATCAGAATCATTACCCACCCATGCAGAACACAGCTCATCAACCACTCGGCCGTCTTCTGGAACTAAAGCCCCGTCAGGCCCCCTCACAGTAATGCGATTGAGTGCAGCAAGCGTAACATTTGGAATTATTCTGGGCTCCACTTTCAAAGTTTAAATGAATGGCCTCAGAAAGATATTAAAGGTTTTTTTTTTTTTTAAAATGTGGACATGGGTGGAGTTTAATTTATTTTGTGTTATTTTGAAGGAACATCTAGATTCCTCTCCAGCCTTGGCAATGGCCAGATCTTAAACTTGGTATGTGTTGAAAACAACAGTGTACACGTTACTAGTTACTAGACTAGCCCTACTGCTCAGCCTACCTCTGGACCTCCTTTCTGTGTTTTAACTTTGTGTTGTGGCTGAGCCATGCCACTTGTAGTAGAAAGCAGTCAGATAGACCTGCGGTCCCCAACCCCTGGGCGTGGACCAGCAGGGGTCCCTGGCCTGTCAGGAATGGGCCTCGCAGCAGGAGGGGAGTGGCGGTGAGGGAGCAAACCTTCCTCTGTATTTGCAGCTGCGCCCGTCACTGCGTAAGCTCCGCCTCCCGTCAGGTCAGCAGCAGCATTGGATTGTCACAGGAGCGAGCCCTACTGTAAACCGTGCACGCGAAGGATGTAGGTTTCGGCTCCTTGTGAGAATCTAACGCCTGATAGTCTGAGCGGGAGCTGAGGCGGTGACGCTAGCTCTGGGGAGCGGCTGCAGACACAGATTGTCACTAGCAGAGAGGTCTGAATGCACAATAAATGTCGTGCGCTAGAATCATCCCGAAACCATCCCTCACCCCACTCCATGGAAAAATTGTCTTCCATGAAACTGGTTTTAGGGCCAAGAAGGTTGGGGACTGCTGAGATAGACCAACCTGAAGGAAATTGGAGCAGAAGGGTCCTGGGTCTTGGTGATACTGTTTGAAGCCCTGATCAAGCTGCGCCTGAAGCAGACCTTCCCCAGAGCTTTCCAGTTATGTGGCTCATTACATCCCTCTCATGCTGTGGCTTTTGGGGTTGGGTTTCTTCCTCTTAAAAATTTAAGAGAGTTCTGATATAAGTTCATACCTAAAGGCAGATCCGAAAGAACCACCCTTACGATATTTTCTGAGTTAGCAATGTTTTATATACAAAATCTCTTATCCCTTCCGAACTCCAAAATGCTGCAAAACCTAGACATATTCTAATTAGTTTGGCACCAACACTCATTTGGTGGCGAAATCTGAAATAAACTGAAATATGGCTCCTTTGAGCCTTTATTCCATTTGATGTGAATATCCCTAAGTTTGGGTATAAAAATATGAATGGCTTTGATTTTGAGGGGCTGCCTCAGACCTTGCTAGAGGGATTATGTAACGTATAGTGCATGCACTTTCTCAAAGGTGTGTAAATTCCCAAACAATCTGGTTTCCCAGACTTTGGACACTTGGAACCCAGAGTCTGTCGGGACAGCTACACCCAGGTGTGTATCGACGCGCAAGAGCAAGAGTCGTGTTTCCCAATAATTTTATTTTGCATTTGATCATGCCGTTGTCTTCTAGCACAAACAGAGGGGTTTCTAATTTGTCTTGGACTGAAATGTGCTCGTGACAGAATCCATTCTGGGTGCGCGACCCAATCACGCTTTGCGTCATTTCAGAGACCGCTCCTTTTGACTGGGGCCTGTCGGGCGCTTCATTGCCGTGATGTGTCTCCGCGCCGGCTACGCAGGTTCCCCGGCCTCGTCTCGACCTTGGAAATGTTGTGGTATTTTACGGTGTGCGGTGACATTTATGAGCCCATTTGGACACCCCCAAAGAGGTTGATTTCCATAGATTAAGTGTCAAGTCTGAAACCGTCTGGGGTAATTGTCCACTCTGATTCCCCACTGGGGCCGCTGCCTGGACATTCCAGCTGCGGCACAAGCCCAGGCGTGCGGTTCCAACTGCTTCACGTCCACAGGTCAGACCGTGAGTCCGGGGGGCGGGGGGCGGGTTCTGGGGGAGGGGGGGCGGGGGGGGGGAGGACCTCGGCAGTGTAGTTTGATACCTGCAGAAATGTTGCCTCATTTTTATTTTTTTTACATAAAGGCACATGTGGCTAGTTGGTGAATAAATTATTGGAGACAAAAGGAAAAAAAAAAACAAAAACAAAACCAAAAACCTACCAACTGAGCTTTCCTAGATGTTGATTAGTTGAAAACATCTAACCATCTATATACTGATCGGAGCAAAAGGCTGAGAAAGAATCAGTACTGTGCTGTTTCAGGCAGAAGTAGTGCCGAGAGGCATTAAATACATGTACATACACTTGGTGCGAGCTTCATTTAAATTAGAGGGTAGCAAACAAGCATCACATAGTTTCCCACATGCTTAAGCGTGCTTACATGCCGATCGTCGGGGGACTGTGTGTCTTCAGCCTCTGAGCTCAGTCTCTCGAACTTTTGTTCTCACGAGGAGCTAGCGTTAAGCAGATCTGATGTGAGTCCGCACGCGCCCATTTCCTCCACTGGTACCTGGGGGTCTGGAAGCGCAGGCCGGCCTCGGAGGTTCCCCCCGGGGATTTCTGTGTTTTCTGCAGGTTCAGCTGCCGCGCAGTGGAGCAGGCAGCTCAGCTCCACCCTGAGCGTTCCCGCCAACTGCCTCTGCTGACCACAGAGCTCCCCTAACGTCAGGGCCGTCAGTCAACACACACCGGTCAGTTAAAATCAGAACTGACGTATGTCCACCCGCAAGTTTCAGAAGAATCAAAGTGGACATGCTGATTCCCTGTCCAGGGTTGGGGCTGGGACAGGTCAGGGGTCATCTTTGTTTGCTAGACTTTTTTGTTGCCAAACTGCTGTGGGCATGCAGATGACATATATACATATTTTTTTTCTTTTTTGAGATAGAGTCTCCCTCTGTTGCCTGGGCTGGAGTGCCATGGCTTCAGCCTAGCTCACAGCAACCTCCAACTCCTGGGCTCAAGGGATCCTCCTGCCTCAGCCTCCCTAGTAGCTGGGACTACAGGCATGCGCCACCATGCCCGGCTAACTTTTTCTATATATATTTTTAGTTGGCCAATTAATTTCTCTCTACTTTTTTAGTAGAGACAGGGTCTCACTCTTGCTCAGCTGGTTTCAAACTCCTGACCTTGAGCGATCCTCCCGCCTCGGCCTCCCAGAGTGCTAGGATTACAGGCGTGAGCCACCCCACCGGGCCTGCAGATGACACAGATTTGTTTTGTGATCAAGGATTAGAAAAAACAACGACCGGCCCTTGCAGGTTACCCCCGACCACGGCGTATGCTGCCCAACCCCTGGTGACGGCCGCAGACGTGGTCCCTGTGAGGCCGGGTGGATGTGGGCACCAAGCAGTTGCTCGTTCTGCCCTGCTGCCCATCTTCGCCGCAGGCGTCTGGGCACAAGAAGGGACGGGTGTTTCTTCAAGGGCAGATGCCTTCCCCGCGGCGATGACCCAGACGCCAAAACACCAGGATGTAATGGGGACGGGCGTGGCCAAGCGTCCGGTTGTTTAGTCTACGTCAGGCTAAACTTCCGGGTGATTGGAAACATCTCTGGAGCTGGAGGGGCCACGAGATCTGGTCTCGGGCAGACACGGCCCAGGCCAAGGCCAGTGAAAGACGCGTGGTGCGGGAAGGTGTTTTCCGAGTAGGGGAGGAGAGGCGGGGCAAGATGCGTGCCAGGCTGTGTTCGTGTCCTGGCGTGTCCTCGTGTTCGTGTCCCATGCATGGCAGACCGCGTGGCTTACAGCAACAGAACCGAGTTCTGTCACCGTCCTGTAGCTCAGAAGCGAGGTGCCGGCCGGCCGCGCTCCCTCTGGAGTCTGTCCCAGAGAACCCTTCCTTGCCTCTTCCCGGCTTCTGGCCGTCTGTCAGCCGCCCCAACACTCCTGGCATCACTCGGGTTTATGCCTCCGTCCTCCTGTGCCTCCCCCTCCCGTCCTCTTGTGAGGGTGCCAGGCGCAGCGCAGGAAGAGCCTCCCTGTTCCAGCGTGACCTCGTCCTCGGTTGATCAATCACGTCTGCGATGCCCTCATGCTAGGTGCGCTCACACTCACGGGCGTGGAGGCTAGGACTCCAACAGATCTTTCTGGGGGGCCCGCTTCACCCCATAATAGGCTGCTCCCCCTTTCTCAGAGCCCAAAGAGCTGGGACGTTTCTTGGTGTCCGTGCCCCCTGTCGCCAGTGATGAGAGTGGGTACCACACTCAGAGGTAGTGACGAGGCTTCTGGAAGGGGCTGTTCTCTTGTGCATTGGCTCGTCCCGGCTGGGCAGCCCATGAAACCTCAGAGTTTCCCACTCTGGGCTGGGAGGAGGGGTGTGGGGAGACAGAGAACCATCTGGCAGTGGGGAGAAGGTGTCTGCCTTGTGGCTGTGCTCTCACTACCAGGTACAAGGCTCCGAAGGTGTCTGTGGCCAGCCCCTTGGAGGTGGGAAGGCTGGTAGTTCAAATCATACTCTGGAGACTTTTACAGAGAACAATGTCCCTGAATAAAAGCAGCTCTTCTGCTGGGGCTTCTGGGATTTAGAGGCTCTGAGCCCAGAACTTGCAGGGGGTGACCCCAACTGGGTAGGAATTCTGCTCCCCTAGTGCTTGGTGTCCCCAGAGGCATGGAATCCCTTTAAGAGCATGCCAGGGGGGTGCAGGCCCATGTTCAGGGCTCTGGGAAGGTTCGCAAAGGACTAACGGGAGAGATTTGGGATGGGCTGTAGCAGGCCCGCCCATGCCTGGGCAGGAAGGTGGGCAGGAAATGTTTGGGTGGATGGGCCTTGTGAGTGGGTCCTACCAAATGGAAGCCCCTCAGGCCACAGCTGGCTACGAAAAAGCAGGACTCAGACCGGGAACAGTGAGGCCTGAGCTACCTCGGGGAGGGAGGCAGATGCCCCACGGAGGGCAGGTGGCTGAGCAGGCTCCCCTGCCCTGTCCACGCCAGGTCTGAAGGATGTTCCAGTCCTCTGCTGCCACGAAACAGAGCACAAACTGGCTTCCACGGGCTGCCTCTGCACTCTCTGCACCCCTACTTTGTGGGGTCCCATTCATGAGGCCTGAGGACAGGCTGGCTTTTGTTCTGGAACTCTCTGGCCAGCTGGACATCCTGTCCCCCATTTCTAGGACTGGGAGGAGAGCCAGAGAGGTAGGCAGGGACCAGAAATAACACACTGACCAAGGGTTCTTGGGGAAGGCAGATGGCCCGGCGGGCCAGCCCGGTGCTGCTGGTGCTGGGATCCGGTGGCTGGGGTAGGCTGGCCGGGCTGGTTTTCGTAGGGTGCCCGGGAAGCCCATTTTCTCCTGGAAATCTACACTCATTGGCAAATCTTGGTCTCATTTCTGCCTTTAAAGCTGTTGTCTTATTGCAAAGGAGGGTCAAGGGATCCTCCAAGTGTTTTCTTCCTCCTGAAAAGCAGGCCCAGGGACAGCTGGGTACAGGAATACCTGAGCGACGAGTTCATCATGAGCACAGATGGTGACGGGTGCAACGGAAAACCGCATGAATGGACCTAGACAAATGTTTTAAAAATTAAATCAATTATTGTTTTTCTTTTAAAAGCCATACCTGGAAATTCCCAAAGTATCAAAAAAAAAAAAACCCCAAAACCCTGGGAATCTGTTTTGCCTTCCTTATTACATTAGCCAAGACCGGGTATGTACGTGAACATTCTGGAAGGGAGGCGCTGCTGAACTGAGACTGTCTAAGGCACACTTTGTGTTCTTCGCAACATCCCACGAGCGAGTTTGCAGGGAACTAGGTCCCCGGGGACGCAGGCGAGTTCTTCCCTGCCCTGGCCCGGGCCCGGGTGCCCGGGCTGGACTCAGTGCACGCCCTGCTTGGGCCAGTGCAGCTCCCTGGCGTACGCCCCTTTGCAGCTTCGGATCTCGTCGTCGTGCTCCATGCACTTGTTCAGGCCTGGCACTGTGGACCTCCAGCCGATGAAGCCCTGCGATGTCTTCGGGACGGGCGGGGAGGGGAGGACCTGCAATGGAAAAGCAGGGGTTCAGATCCCCTGGGCCACGGCGGCGCGAGGCGTGTCCCCAGAGGGACCCAGGGCCGGCGTGGCGTGGGAGGCTAGGGCGGGAAAGGTAGAGGCGAAAGCCAGTCCCTAACGCGTGCTGAAAATAAGTACATTCCAATCAGCTGGGCTCCAAGGCTCACGTCTGCCCTGGAAGTCATGGACATCAGACGTGTTTCTTTATCTCGTGATGCTTAAAACATTTAATTTATGATATCCGGCAAAATGATTTTTATTTGGTAAGAGAGCAAAATAAGTAAATAAATTAAAAATTTAAAAAAAAGGTGAGATGCAGAAACATCAAATACTACGGTTCTCATTGCCCTTTATAAAACATAGGGCAATGTTGTTAGGTGGTTCTCTGTTAGTTACAAATCGCCCTGTTTTTATTAGAAGGCTCTATGACGCACGTGTTTATACACACGCACGTCCACCTGGGCACACACTTCAAACCGTAGAGACTGTGGGAATGGAAAGCAATTGAATTTAGTTGAAAAACTAAAAGGAAAAAGGGCTTTCCCACCCCTCCAGAATGAAAAAGCACACCTTTGCATGTCAATTCCTTGGACAGACTTGACACTTTTGGAAAACGAGGGTAAATGTTGAGGCAGGTTTTCCCCATCCCCTTTTGAAATAATCTGTTCTGCTCTTCTCTGATGATTTGAAGAAGAGAAGCAGTGAGGGATAGTTGCTCTAATGGAAGACCCAAGATAAAGGGGTTTAGTTTGCTTTGGTTACGGTTCACTCCAAAAGAATCTTCCAGTGAGGAGGTGGCAGGAGGGGGCCTGGGTGGTCCAGTGGCCGCTGGTGGACAAAGCCCCTTAGCACATGTTCTTGATGTGTCAATCAGTCTCTTGAGAGGGCGTGTGTAGGGAGGGTCGTCAGTGAAGGCCAGAGTGGCCAAAGTGTCCCTGAGCCGGCTGGGGGCAGGTTGCTCGCAGGGAAGCCGTTCTCAAAGTGCCCATCCAGCCAGGCTCTCAGGAAGCACAGAGACCAGCTTGCGCGCCTCTCCGGCTTGCAAACGGAATGCAGGTGAAATTCTCCCTGAGACGTCACCTGTCACCCACCGGATTGGCAGAGGGATGAAAACACCAGTTAACCAGGAGTTAGGGCAATATCGCAAATGTCTTCTGAAAATGCCACAGCAAACACCCTTTGGCCTGACACTGTACCACTTGGCGTTTATCCTGAGATAGCTTGGCAGCCACACAGGTGCACAGCGATGTGAGTTCGAGAGACACCTCGAAGCCCTGTTTGTGCAGCAAAGGACTGGACGGAACCACATGTCCATGCACAGGGGACGCATTCACACCATGGAGCACAGTTTAAAAGAAGGAGGCAGCTCTGCCTGCTCCAAGACGGAACAGCCTCTAAGAGAAACTTCTAAGAGAAGAGGTACGCAGAAGTACGCAAGCTACGGTACAAGCTGTGTAAGTAAGAAGAAAGCAAGGCTGGGGAGCTGCATGGGCGCCCGCGCGGGCGTTGCTTCTATGCCAGGGCACAGGTGGCCGGGGACGGTGGCTCCTGGGAGGAGGGAAGGCGGCTTTTCGCAGCTTGCCCTTTGGGTATTAAGGTTACCTGTTAAAAATAGGTATATTTTTAAAGACTCTGCTCACCCGAAGAGGGGGATGGGAAGGTGGTGTAAGGCTGGTGGCGGCCCCCTCCTCTCCCCAGATCAAAAAGAAAAGGCTCATGAGATCAGACCCGCCAAGGACAAAACTGCCAGGCCCCGCTGTGAGGATCCACACCCAGATGTCCACCTGGATAAGAACATTTTGGTTCCTGGATTCCACAAATACCTCCAGTCCCTCCTGTTTCTCAATGACCACCCAAGGTTACAATGGAAAATCCCCAGCTCTTCCCGCCAAAAGTCCCTAGCCAGGCCCAAAGGATATAAAAGGCCTCAGCCCCTTCAAACGGAGGCGACTTCTGGGGCTCCCCTCTCTTGGGGCCCCAGAACCTCATCCACGAGTGTATAATAAAGCCACGTGGTTTGGCCCCCACTCTTTCTCTCTGTATTTTCTTTTTGCTGCCGCCGAAAAACCTTACAGGTGGAAGATCGAAACCATTTAACATTTCCTGGGCAAGGAATTAGGTTCGGAGGGAAGCAGAGGCCAAGTACCTTTCTCACCCAGTCAAGGTCCTTGTCCTTACCCTCCACTCCACAGGCTCTGTGTGTTGAGTGTGGCCTTCACGTCCGGCCCTTGCCCCTAAGCAGGAATCTCACTTAGGAAGAAAGGATGTTTTGGTTTGTTCTGGCCGCTGGGGGGTCCTCAGCTCAAACGGCACCTCCACAGGCAGTGTGTCCTAACTCCCCCATCCTCTCTCATCCTGCAACATGCCTCCTGCCCGTTTCCTCCTTGGCGACGAGCATATAGCAGGTAAGAATTTTGTTGATTTTCTTGTTTAATGTTGGTTCCCCTGACTCAGGCGCATGGGCTGGGTCCTGTTTTCTTGTTCATCATCGTTTGCCCAACCAGGCACCTGGCGCCTAGTAATAGGTGAGACTCACCAGCCACCCTCTAGAAATGCTGGGCACTGTTCTAAGTCCTTCAGCCACATCACCCCTCGGAAACCGATGCTGCTCCCCGAAGTAGGTGCCTGGTTAACCCGGGAGGAAAGGGAGACACAGAGAGGTCAAGCCACTTGCTCAAGACCACAGAGGAGAGGGACTTGGATCTCAGCAGTCTGCCTCCAAGCCTGGGACCGGACCCTGTCTGCTTTCCTGCCCACACCCTGTAAATGTCGGTTGAAAGAACAGCGTAAGCCCCTCCTTTTCCTGGCTTCCCTCCACTTCTACAGAGCAAGAGTCGACGGCCCTCGCGTGGGTAGAGGCGCCGAACCCGGTCAGTTTCGCACAGCTGGGCTTGGAAAGGGCGTGGAATCCGGACTCCGAGCGTGCCGAGCGCTGTTGGGTTCTTACCTTCGGCTGTTGGCTTTGTGCACCTGGAGGGATAAATTTCCAGTGGGGCCTATTTCTTACTTAGAAAAATGAGTATTTAACAATGATTTTTCCAACCTTGATATATTTCTCCACTGGGGTCACCGGCCGGATGCGGAAACGCTCAGGAAGTTCGATTTTGGGCTTTGGGGTCTCAGGCTCTTCTTCACCCTCGATCAGCTGAAACAGAATCCCCAGGGACGGAAACCTCAGGCCCAGGCAGGGGAAGGGTTCTCTTTATCGCTCCCCCCAGAAAGCCACGCGTGCCAGGTGACGAGAGTGGGGCTCAGGGGTGTCCCGGTTACGCAGCCGGGAAAGCGTGCGAGGGCACTGCAGCCCCTCCCCTGCTCCTTGCAGCCCACTGATTTACATTCCCCTGCGGAGGAACCGCAGAAAACTTGACGGGTTATGGACTCAAAAGGTGCCAGAGAGGTTCCAGGACCCACCTTTAAAATACTGGAGGAAAGCCTCCACTCCCCCTGTTAATTTTTAAAGTGATTTTGAGCTCTCTGAAAGCCCAATTTAATTACATATCAGGAATATTAATATAGACTCTTTTATGCATATTATATTAATAAGAACTCTTTTTATGCATAAAATTTCAAATTGTATAACTCTGTAAGAATTAACAAAACTCATTAGGAATGGCATATTCTCAAAGCTAGTGGGGTGGGATGAATTACAAATGGAGCTTACGCTGCCCTGAATCATGAATGTTTTGAATTATGCAGTTCTTTAATACCGTGTCCCTCTGAAGTGTGCCTTCCTCGTTTTCTGTCCTGGAGATAGTGCTCGAGGTTGCAAACTGGTGGCCACCACTCCACTGAAGCCCACATAAGCAGCCTGTGTGTCTGTACAGTGTTTGATACATCTGAGCCACTTATTCTAGACTCAGAAGGTTTCATTGAACACCGGGTTTCTGGACTCTCTGGCAATGGGAATCTGTAGTCGGCCTCCTCATATGGTAGCACTCTGCTGGGCTGATGGTGGCGCCACTTTGGACAAAGCCTGTGGTCTCTTTGCCCGAGTCCCCACCTCTCCCTATTAATCATGCATGGCCGTTCTCCTGTTTCTGTCACCCGTCTTGTCCCTGTAGACTTCTGCACTTGCCATCCCTGGTTTAGGGAATGCCAAGAGTATTTTCCCAACAACCCCTCATCTGCCACTCCATCTCCAGGCATGACTAAGGTGTCCACAGACCATCTTATTCCCATGTGCACCTCATAATTGCCCAATTAGGCAGGGAGGACGATCACCCCATTTTACACATGGGAATCCGAGGGCAGGTGGCCATGGAATCAGACTGACCAGTTTCTCACCTTGGCATGGTCCTTATTAGTTGTGTGACTTTGCGGCTCTTTGAATTTCCCAATCTGTAAAATGGGCCTAAATGAGCTCCCCTCTCTGCACAGGGGGCCTCGTGCAGATTAATGAGCTGTTTCCGATGAGGCACCTGGAACGTGCCCGGCACGTAGTAAGTGCTCGGTAATTGGTGGGAGGAGGAAACCTTCTGGTTTCAGAGTTAGCAATCTTTGCCTACAACATGCTCTTTAATTTTATTCTCGCAAATCATAGACCTCATAACCATTCATGCTTCGAAACGATTGATTCTATAACCTCAGGGCTCATAAAATTTATATTTACCTCCTCGAAGGGGGTTGTTAAAAATCCCCAGTTCTGGGGCCAGTTTTGCCGTGCTTCGGTTTCAGCCTTCAGACGGTATCTCCTGAAAAAGAAAGTTCCTGAGCGCCGGGCAACATCTGAAAGAGGCTCAGGCAGCAAAGGCCCGTTGGGGAAGATCTCACCTTCCTCGTGCACACTGACTGGATAGCTGTTCTGTGCCAAGGACGGGGCTGGGTGCTAGAGCGAGGCCCCGCCACTGAGCACCTCCCACCACCGAGGGGCTCCCACGGCTGAGGGACAGATGCTGGCTGCATGTGATGGGGGTGGGGTGGGGAAGGTGCCCAGGAGCAGACAAGTCTGGGCCGACTCTGCCCCAGGGCCTTCTAGGTACCAGAGCCCTTACTTTGGAGGCCCTGTGGCCCACAGCGATGGGCATATATCGAACAGTTATGGAGCTACGCAGCAAATACCCCTGTCCTCAGGGCAGAAGCCAGCAGGGAGCGAGTGAGGCACCGAGGGTGCAGTATGTAGGGAGGCGCTCACTCCCACACTCCCAGTTCCTGCCAGTGCAACGTCAGCATTCGCATGACCTTGACATTGAGTGCTTCCTCACATATTGCAACAGGTGCCTCACTTGCCCACCCTAATCCAGCCCTGTTTTTGTCCCCAGTAATGTCATTTACAAAGAACTACCAGAGAGTTGAATTGCAGTAGATGAGCTAGTGTCTTACATTGTGCAAACATCTAATTAGACATGTAGTCATTTTGATGTTTCTAGTTTCCTTTATTTTGGAACCCATATCTGCACATGTCCCCAGCCCCTGTGGTCTCTACAGTTTTGGAGGCCCCAGCCAAGGTCTTTGCCCTGAGCACTGAGCATCTGAGGCAGAGTCTATTTCCAGTCAAGATGTAACGTGAGCCACCAACAGGAGCCACATACACAATTTTAAATGTTCCAGTGGCCACATTAAAAATAAAATAAAAATAAACAGATGACATTCATTTTAATAAGCCTTTTTTTTTGTATGAACCTTTGAAATCTGTTGTAGATTTTACATTTACAGCTCATCCCAATTTGGACCAGTTACATTTCAAGTGCTTAATAGCCCTGTGCCCTGTGCATGGAGGAGGAGCCATCTGATTTGGGTCTTGAAGGATGAGTAGGAGTTTGGTGGAGAAGGAAGGAAAGAGCAGTTCAGACAGAGGGAACGACCTTGCTATGGCAGTATCTCCTACCCGGGCTACTTGGCTAAATTTTTTTTTTTTTAATTAACAGCTATGTATATTATGCCAAATGATACAGGTTTTCCATTTATGAGAGTGATGTAAAGTTGCCTATAAATTTATTAAGTAAAACCCAATTTAAAGACAAATATGAAGTGACTAATACAGGTTTTACAACAAAATGGTAGTTTAGGTAGTAAGCAATTATGCTTCCTTGTAACTAAAACGAAACCTAAATTTGTAACTTCCCATATGGGTTAAAACTTCAAAGGGATGGGATAATATTTAGCAGTCTGATAGAATATCAGTTCAAAATACCCATTACAAATGTCTGCTGATGGGAAATCTTTTAGAAAATTGTTTTTTTTAAATTAAAAGTTCTTATTACTTAAAAACCCAGGAAAACCGAGAGATAAAGTAGACTTGTATCTCTCATTCAAATTGGGCAAATATTAAGATTTTCGTTTTTTTTGTTTTTTTTCTTTTTTTTAAATCGGGTCAATTTAAAAAAACAGGAACACGTTAGTCGGCCTGCAAGAGCAAATCTAGCTGGTGCAAAGTCTCTCATTTCTCGGCCTTCCCGGCGGGCCTGCCAGAACCGGGAGGGAGGCTCTGCTGTCGCCCTCGCGTCCCTAACTCTGCCCCCGTTTCCTGAGGCCCCTGACGGTGCGCGGCCACGCCCTCGCGCCCAGGGGTGGAGCACCTCCGGGACTTCGCGGGGAAGCGGGGCGCCAGGTGCGCGCACTCCAGGCGGGACCCCCGCCCACCGGGCCCGCCTGCGGCGCTACCAGATCCGGTCCTGGGCCACCAAGTTCATGCGTTCCGCGGCGGTGGTGCTGATGGGTTTCTGCGCCATGGGGTCTGGGCTCTGGGGTCTCCGTGCGCCCCGCAAGCTCAGGCCCAGGGCACGGCGTCCCGCGTCGCCCGGGAGACCGGTTGCCAGGCGACGCTGGGCGCGGAGGCGGAGGCGGGGTCGCACCTGGCGGGGGCGGGGCCCGGGGCCCCCCTGCCGCGCCCTTGGTCCCCGGCCTGCCGCCGGCCACCTGTGCTGGAGTCTGGGCTTTTCGCCCACCTGCTCCCCTGCGGAAAACCGCGGGGACCCCCGGACCTGACCGCCACCCGCAACCGCCACCTAGAGATTAGGAGCCAGACCCCGACGGCCACCCTTCGCGGCGCGCGGCCCGCACCCGTCGGGCCCTGTGGACGCCTCTCCGCGGAGATTCGCGGACGTCGTGCGCGTGGAATCGTCCAGAAGTTCTTTGTGCCCGGCTTCTCTTGCCCGGGGCAGCGCGGACCGGCTGCTCGAGCGCACCGCTGGGAGGGCGCCCGGCGCGCGGGGACGGACCGGCCTCCGAGTTTCGGCCGTCACCGGAGCGCTGGCCTGGACGTTACCGTGCGCGGGGTTTCCGAGCACGTGCATTGCTGGCGCCCACTCTTTGTAACGTTTCCAAATGAAGTCCGCAGATGATGCTGCCTGCAGACCCCACCGGCCTACACCCTCCTCTTCCTCCTCTTCTTCTTCTTTTTTGAAACAGAGTCTCACTCTGTCTCCCTCGGGGAGAGTGCCGTGGCCTCAGCCTAGCTCACAGCAACCTCCGTGCCCGGCTAAATTTTTCTATGTATTTTTAGTTGGCCAATTAATTTGTTTCTATTTTTGGTAGAGACGGGGTCTGGCTCTTGCTCAGGCTGGTTTTGAACTCCTGACCTTGAGCAATCCTCCCACCTCGGCCTCCCAGAGTGCTAGGATTGCAGGCGTGAGCCACCTCGCCCGGCCCACCCTCTTCTTTCATGCCCATCAGCATTAATCATGCTGTCGCCCGGGCACTCAATCTTGATTGACTCATTGACACCCCCAGGCTTCTCCCACACCACGTTGTCAGGGCCTGGAACTGGGAAATGGGTCTTAGACGACAGCCAGGGGAACGTCTGCACAGGGTAGGGGGACCTTTTTCTGGCTGAGCAGCCAAGAGGCACGCAGGTGTCCGCAGCCTCAGGAGGCTGAGCAAAAGGAGGCCGTGTGCCTGGGCTGGCCTGCAGGTCGACCCCCGGGCAGTCACCAGGCAGCGCTCCAAGAGGGCAGGAGTGTTTCCATCCTCCAGCTGGGTGTCCGGGACTCTCCTGGGCTGACGCCCTGCCTTCTCCTGGTCAACAGATGTGCACTTCTGTGCGGTGGGAGGGTGGCTCAGCTCGTATATTTTCCTCTCTCCACGGTGGTCCTGCATCCTTGCGCACGGTGCTCTTCTGGGCTGTTGGAAATGCCCGGCTGAGGCCCAAGATTGGGGTGGTCCCAACTGCCCCCTCTGTCACATTAGTGAGGTGGAGGGGCTGGAAGTGGAGCCAGGTGCGCACTGGCTCCACTAATGACTGGGTAGCACCCCGTGCGGGTGGCTGAGCCAGTAGCAAGCCTGCGGGCTGGGGGAGGGGACAGGTCTCCAAGGAGGAGGGGCGCTGGGGCTTTCATCCCGGCCTGTTCTCCGAGATCCCCGTTCCTGCAACGGGGAAGATATCCTGGGGAGGACTGAGTGGATGGCCAGGAAGAGAGCAAGATTCATCATGCGGGGAGGACAAATTCTGCCCCGCCTTTGGGAAGCTTGTAAGACATTTCTGTTAAAGTGATTAATTAAGAATACATTCACTTCCTGATGACTGTGCGTGCCAGACACTGAGGGTTCATGCATCCTACAGATGTTTGTTGAGCACCGGCTGTGTGGCTGGGGCCAGTTAAGGGCTGGGGACACAGGAGGGGCAGACTCGCGAATCCCTGTCCTCCTGGGGCTGTCACACTACGTGGGAAGACAGATGATGAAGCAGACAAGCAAAGGCACGTGTGACATACTGCCAGGGGGACCTGCACCAGGGCATGCAGCCATGGGGACAGAGCGACAGGCGGGCACGAGGAAGGGGCTGTTTTAAATGGGTGGGCAGGGAAGACCTCTCTGAGGAGGTGACGTTGGGCACAGATCTGGTGAGGGAGGGCCCACGGGAAGGGAACAGATGGTTTTCCATGCAGGGCGAAGGTCCTGAAGGCAACCAGCGTGGGGTGTTTGAGGGACACAAAGGGGGCCGGGGCCGCTGGGGTGTGCGTGGAAGTATAATGGGCACAGAAATGGAAACGCAAGCCCCCGCCTTGCGGGAGTGCCGTCTAGTGGGGACACAGATGTGCACGCAACTGCATGATAGTGCAGCCTTGGGCACGGTATGACGGTAGGGTATATGGGATTCAGAGTGAGCCCAGATGAGGCAGTAAAGTGCAGAGGAGGCGATGAGTGAATTAGGTTTTGAAGCATGAATAAGAGTTTGTTGAGCCTGCCAATTCTCCTCGGAAATATCTGCACAAGGTAGCCTGGGGGCTGGGTCCAGGGCTAGAACCAGGTAGAGTATTGTGGTTAAATGCACAGGTTTTGGGATCTAGGCTCAGGTGCCAGCCCTGCGCCATCTCAGTGACCTTGGGCAAGTTGCTTAACCTCTCCGACCCCAGTGTGCTCGTCTGTGAAAGGGGTGACGGTTGTACCTCCCCCTTGTAGGGCTCCTCTGCGGCTGTGAGGGCAGGCGCAAGGGCTCCACGTGGTGCCTGGCACCGCAGCTGCTCACCAATAGCGGAGAGCGACGCTCGCGGGACACCCTGCCGCATGGCTGGCTCAGGCGTGCTCCTCCCCGGCACTAAGGTCTGGGGGTCAGCGTCGGGGAGGATCAATGGGGCTTTGCGTGGAATGGGGTCTGCTCCTCGAGGCTGTTCATAGCACCGGGCAGGCTGGGCTCCTTCCCTCCTGAGAGGCGGGAGAGGATGGGTGCTCCTCGGGGCCACCCGAGGCCACCGTGGTGACCGACAGGGCGCCGGCGTTCACCAGGCCCTGGCTGGGCGCTTCCCCAGGTCTCCAATTCCGGGGTCACAGCCACCTGGAGCAGAGGGCTTCCTCTGTGGCCGCTGTGCAGGAGGGGA
The DNA here is from genome assembly GCA_008750895.1 of Mirza zaza. Classification (NCBI taxonomy): domain Eukaryota; kingdom Metazoa; phylum Chordata; class Mammalia; order Primates; family Cheirogaleidae; genus Mirza; species Mirza zaza. The sequence goes on from VSMD01095691.1 coordinate 40,275, forward strand.
CTCTGGCCTCAGAGGTGGCGCTTCCTCCCCAGGGGCAGGAGATGGGGGGGGCCGCGCTCTGGGTCTTCCTCTCTCAGCTGGCGAAGACGCCTTTGTCCCCCTAGGCCATGTTCGGGCGGCTGCAGCCTGGCCACGGGTCCGAGCAGCGGGAGTCAGGAAGAAGCTCGGGCCCTGCTGTGTCTGGGGTGGTGTCTGTGACGGGCGGAGTCACTGTAGCAGCCCTCTTGGGGACCGTCAGAACGCGCCCTGGCTCTCCTCGCAGCTGCTCCCAGGCAGAGGACGGGGAACTTAGAGACCCCGCGCCGCCCACCTCCCAGGCCCTCCCCGACACCCCTCACGACCCAGCAGGGGCTTCCTTCCCCCTGCGCAGATGGCCCCCGGGCTCGCTCCGGGCGGTCGGGGTGGGCACTGCCCGGCCTGCCCAGCAGAACCGCCAGGACCCTCTTCCCGCCACCAGACAGACACCTCTCCCGCCGGGCGGGGCAGCCAAGTCCAGCAAGTGGAAACACGGGACGCCCAGTTACGTCTGAGCGTCGTGGGGCGTACTTAGACGACACCTGCCTCTCCCAAGAGCTTGTTTGTCATTTATCTGAAATTCAGACTTAGCCGGATGTCTCGTGTCTTGTGTGGCCACCCACTCCTGTGAACCGCTTCACCCGTGTGCACGCCATGCTCTCATATGCCCAATTCTATTGCGTTTTTGGGCTCGGGTGGCCTGTTTGCTCTTTGTTTTATAGATCCTCCTCCTCCTTCCTGGCTCACGGGGTTGAAACTCCCTCTGTTACTTAAAACAAGAAATTCCTGGGCCTCTGGCAGACACAGTTTCTTTACCTGATACTTTTTTATTTTTTTGGCAAAATTGGTATTCGGCAGAGATCTCTAACGGGAAGAGCAGAGGGAGAAAAGGGGCTGCCATGCTTGCTGATCACACGTGGGAAACTAAGAAAATATTTACAGCTTGCAGAAGGTTCACCATGTTCCCGTATATTAATATTTTTGGCTCTCTCTCAGTTCTCTGGGACAGTTTACTTTTTATTTTTTTTTCATTTTGCTTTCGCTTTATAAAACATTTCGACAACTGGAGCCAACCGCTTCTTTTTTGGTTTTTAAGCTTAAACAGTTTTTTCTTTTTCTTTTTTTTTCCAACCAAAGAATGCTCTGTGCACTGGGTGCCTTCTGCCAGCCCACGTGCCTTCGCCGCGGCGTGGGGGATCACGGCCTCCCCTGCACAGCAACAACGCGGAGGCCGGAGAGAAAGTGCCGATTTGCAGGGGATGCATCTGATGGCTCCCTCGAGCCTCGGCTTAGGGGACTCAGAAGTTCTCCTCTTTCCCCACTCATTGTGCTTTCTTTAGTCTCAGCCCAAGAATCTGTCCCTTGCTTCACAGATAGTCTGCACTCCACGCACCTAAAGTAACAATTAACGTCCCTCTCTGGGTCTCACTGAAGAGGAGGAAGGCCGCCTCCCTCCCGCGGCACCCAGGAGCCTCCCTCTCCGTCTGGCCTCCTTCCAATCACGGCTCCAATTAGCGGCCCCGCAGCAGCTGAGCGTGGCCTCTGCCCTGCTCTTTCCTCCTGCCGCCCTCCCCAGTGCCAGCTCCCAGGATGTGAGAAAAGCCCAACCCCTGCGTGAAAAGAAAAGCAAGCTGATCACAAGGGAGAAGAACCAGGTTCAATGTGGACGTGTGAATTCTGCTTGGCAGTCCTGGGCATCGAGGGTGCTAGGGGCCCAGGACCCTCCTTGGGTGGCTGTTGGTGTTGACCACAGAGAGGGTGCCCGTGCGCTCTGGCGGCAGGGCAGCCCATCTCCCTCTGCCACGACGTCTCCACGCTCCGGGAGGAGCCTGGTTGGAAATTCGGATGTTCTGGGAAGGGAAGTCGCGCCTCTGAAGGGTTTAGATGTGGCTTCGAGTCACAAATGCTGAACTTGAATGGGAAGTTAAGTGCAGTTGTTCTCTGTTATCCAGAGATATTCTGCTTAACTGGGTTGGCAAGGGGAGGCGGCTCTGTGGCCCAGAGAGGGCAGCTGCCCTGGGTCCTGCCCACCCAGAGCCAGACAGAGGGTTCTCAAGGGAATTGGATCCCTGGGTAGAAGGGGGAGGAGGGAGATGGTTTCTATGCTCTTTTCCACACAATTACAGCACCCATTCATTTACTCGCTGGGTGGCGCTAGGCAAACTTCCTCCACCCCCCATTTGCTGGCTGGAAGCAGGGCATCTTCGAGTGGCCCTTCATCCATTCACCCATTCAGTAAATATTTATCCAGTCCCTGTATGTGCTGAGCCTCGTCCCAGATCCTGGGCACCCAGCAGTGACAAGACAGACCTAGTTCCAACCGCCAGGAACCTTCCCGACCAGTAAGGAAGTGCCCCAGGACAGTTTCAGAAGGGGATAAATGCTATACAAATATAAAGAGTGATGTGGGGACGGAGACCCCAGTGACGTAGGGAGGCCATCCTGAGAAACAGCAGAGGGGACTGTCACTGGGGACTGGGCCTGGTGGCCTTGCTGGTTTGGGGGGAGAGTTAGGACGTTATTCCAAGCACAGTGGGGAGTCCTCAGTGCATCTGGACAGCTCTGTCCAGTCTGGCGTGCAGGTTTGCTGACTTGGGCACGTCGTAGGACCACCGCCCCACTGTGTCCCCACCATGTTCCCACTCCCCCCAGACACAGGTCTCTGCTCTTCACATAGCTGGGGGCCATCCGGGAGTTCAGGGCTGAGGTGAGACCTTGCGTGAGAGGATGAGGGTGCTGCTCCTTCCAGGCCTGACATCATTCTGGGGTCGCAGCTAATTGTATTGCCTCCCCACCCCCGCTGGGCCATAAGCTTGGCCAACCAGCAGGCTTCATCCTCCCAGCTGCAGTGATTGGTGGGGAAGGAGAACATGTGACTCGAGCAGGGCCAATCAGAGTCCTTCCCTAGGATTTTACAAACAGACACTAGTATGACATGACAAAAACTCTCTTTTTGTCCTTTTGCTGGGGGATAAGGGAAGCTTAGAGCTGTCTATAATCAAATATCCTCTTTTCCTACCTCTACAAACTCTGCTCTCCCCTCTCCCACACTGTATGAAGGAAGCATAAATGCTTGGGAAAAACTGAGGCAATGTGCAGAGAGTGGAGAGGTGGGGGGGCAGGGGGAAAGGAGAGAGAGAAAGAAAGAGAGGGAGAAGGGAGAAAGAAAGAAAGAAGAGGAAAAAAATCTAATGACTATCTGAATGTGTGCGGCTTCCTGGGGCCGCTGTACGCCCGCACTGCCCAGTTAATGAACCCATACGCCTCACTTCAGTGTTGTTTGTGATGGGTTTCCAACACTTAACACAGAGCTCAGAACGTTTCACTCTGGGACCTCATCTCCCTCCCCTGCCCTGGGGACGGCGGTGTGGCTCAGCGTCTCACGGTCCTTCCTGCCAGAGGGTCTTTGCCCTCATCCCTGATCCCTGATCCCGGAATCCCGGTGGCCTTAGCTGCTTTCGGGGGCTGGGCCCCGCGTAGCCGCAGCTCACCTGCTCACCTGCTCACCTGCACGCATTCGCCCGCCTGGGCGGGCCCCGAGGGTGCCACGGGGATAAGGCACATCCCGCAGCCCGGCTGTGGCTGGGAGGAGAAGCAGCGGCCAGAGGGGTAAGGCAGTGGCGCAGAGGAGCCACAGCGTGGCTCAGGGCCCAGGCCGTGATGGCAGGGCTCTGAGGGCGGCCGCGTGGCTTGCTCAGGACTCCTGTTAGCACCTGGAGCTGCTCTCCGCCTGTTCCTCTCAGGAGCTTCCTTTTCTCTGCTGTGGCGGGAGAAGGGCTTCCTCCTGGGTGCGTGGCTTCGCCGGCCACCTGATGAAGAGGAGGAAGTCACAGCTGAAATGTATTAAGCACTTACGACAGTATTTCCCAAGCATCGTTGCACTGCAGCCTCAGTCGCCCCGAGATGTGGGAACTCGGATCGTCCTTATTTTGCAAAGGTGCACACAGAAAAGGTGAGCCACTTGCCCATGGGGACACAGCTATGAAGATAGAGAGCCAAGCTCCAGATGCACTTCGTCATCAGTGAGACTAATTTCAAATACACCTGGAATACCTGTTTAGGCCCCTTAGACAGATGACAGACAGGAACCTGTCATTTCCCGAGTTATATTTAGAGCGGCTGTAAAGGAGGTGAACAGCATTGCTCTTTTTTCTGTGCTTTCTGCCTCCAACTCTCTCTCTCTCTCTGAGGCTTGAGTGAAAGGCCTTTCAAGTGAGTATTTTGGGGGTGTTTGTTAAAGACCTACTATGTGCCCAGCTCCCGCGTGGTAGGGGTCAGCACAGAGCACACGGGTGGTGGGTGGTCTCGAATCCAAGCCTCATTCTTCCCTCCGGACCCAGCCACCTGGCCAGTGCCGAGCACATAGTAGGTTCTCAGCGGGTAGTTGTTTTGTCCCGTGAGAGCTGCTCTGGCCATTCTGAGCATGGACATCTCGCCTGGGACATGAAATAACGCCGTCAGTGGTTAAGAAATGCGGTCCCATCTCTGAGACGAGGAGAGGCCTTCTCGTGCCATGGCCATGGACGTGAAGACCCAGGGGACTCTGCGTGTTTGATCTACAGGCAAATGGATTTGCGGATGGATCTCTTTCAGCATCCTTCACGCCGGCGTCTGGGGAGACGTCTCTTTGAGACTCCTATTGTTCATTCTCAGATAACTTCATATAAAATGGATTTTAAATGAAAGCTTAGGGGCTCCATGAGATCCAGAAGGCTGAGTTGGGAGTATCTATTATGTCAGAGATTTGCTGGCACCGCGACTGTTGAGGCGCTGTGTACGTGCCAGGTCTCTCAAAGCGAGTTGATGAGACTCGCATCTGCGGTGGCTCCAGTTCAGATGAATTCAGAGGACTGTCTGCTCGTCAAAGAGGCTTAGCGGAGGGCACCAGGGTGGGAGTCGGGGGGACCTGCCTCGGGCACGGAGCCCAGGGCTGCGATCTGCAGGCTGCCTCACCTACCTTCATTCCTTCTTCTGTGATGGAAGGGGGGAGCGAGAGGGAGAGGGAGAGAACGCCAACTCTGGGGTTTATGAATTCTTGCCACCCCAATGCTGTACGTGGGTATGCGGCGGAGGTGAGTTCCTGAGCCCTGACATGCCCAAGTCACCCACGTTCTCCTGAGGAAGTTGCTGGTCCTCCTGGATCAAAGGAGACTGGAGCCCCCAAGAAGAAAGAAATCCCACTGCTGGGGACCCCTGAGGACTTCCGACAAATGCCAGAGCCCCAGATGTGCTGCTAATCAGGGGAACCTTCGTCCTAGCTGGGAGCCTTTGAAGGTTTTTGGGCTGGAGAAGGTCACACGGTGGCCTGCGTTGTTTAGGTGGCTCTGGCCGGGAGAGTGGACTGTGAAGCCACACCAGAGGCCAGGGGGCTAGTTGAGAGGTTGCTGGTGATGTCTAGACATGTGATGATGAGGCCTGGGCCAGAGAAGTGGCATTTGGGTTAGGGGAAAGGGCCACCAATGGGGGACATGGCAGAAATGAGGAGAATGTCTCAGCCAGGACTCTCTTACTTGAAAGATACTTGGCTCAAACCAACTTGAATGGAAATGGGACTGTTTAGCTCTCATGTATGTTTGAAGAGTCCAGAGGCTTCAGGTAAGGCTGTATCCAGGTGAAGTCATTAGGGTCTGGTCTCCTCTGTCTTTCGGCTCTGTGCTCTCCTGGGCTAGCCAGTCTCGGGCAGATTCCCTCTGGTGGCTGCCAGCAGCTCCAAGCCCCAGGCCAGATGGAGGGTACCTCTCTCTCCCCATGGCTCCTGCACAAATGTCAGGATTCGCTCAGACAGGACTGTTGCAGGTCATGTGCCCATCTCAGATGGAATCGCCATGACCAGAGGACAGTTGAGCTGGCAGAGGTGTTGGGGCCACGTGGCCATGCCAACCACGTGGATTGAGAGTGAGGCACACTGGCTCCTGCAGGCATGACCCAGGTGTGGACAGGCAGCCCCGGCAAATGTCTGCTGCCCCGGGCGAGGAGGCCGGTGGACACAGGGGAGGCAATCAGCGTCACAGGTGCCTCTGAGCTGTGGCCAGGGCTGGGAAAGACAGCCACAATAGTTGGACTGGAGAAGATGGCGGATGAGAAACACCGCCAGACAGAGTGTCCCTGCAGAAAAGACAGATTCTAGCAGAAATTAGAAGAAAGAAGCAAGAAGACGAGCCACATCGGATGAGGGTCGGCAGGAGGAGTACCTGAGACCACGGGAGACTCCACGGGAGGAGGTTGAGGAGGAGAACTGGAGGCTGGGACCCCCGGAGCAGCCCGGAGACCAGCGGGAAGGGTAGGTGGATCTGCCGTTTCCCCTCCCTGCATCCCGGACTGCTGGTGGGCTCCCCAGCAAGCGGAGGGACCTGCGGACACCAGCCCAGCGACAACCTCTGCCAGTGAGCGGTAAGCCAGTAGCAGACGCGGCGCCAGGCTCCCAACTCCCTCGGGCACCTCCGTGTGCACAGACCCGAGCCGCGCGGCAGGCGCCGTATTGCCTCGTCCTCCCCTCCCCCGACCCTACCCGCGGCTGCCCAGAGAGACAGAGAGACAATATAGCCACCAGCCGGAGGCACCTCCAGGGAACGGGACCTTCCCTTTTGGGGCCCTACAGCTGAATAAGGGGAACTCAGACTGTGAGCTCTCTGCCCGCCAGCCCTCCCAGGTGCTGCTGGCACGGTGATCCCAGGAGAACCGGGCAGAGCCTGAGGTTGAGAGACATGGACCCAGCTTGGGCTCCCTGTGGGTGAATGGGGACAGGAACTCGTCTCTCTGGTGGGGATATAGTTTGAACTCTGGGGCCCAGAGGTCAGACCTGCAGACTACATCCCGTGCACCGAGGCCTCGCATTGCCCGGGGCACAGAAGGGAGATACGTGAACAGCCTGCTGAGGTGAATAAGAGCTGATAACAGGACACAAAAACAACAGCGTAGC
>VSMD01095693.1:0-10792 GCA_008750895.1 Mirza zaza
TATAAAAAATGAAGTCTGTAAACAGGACTTAACATAAGTACATTGAACATCATACCATACCTGTACAAGTCTGCTTCTGGTTGCTGGCATTCTATCACAGCTATCAGGGTATCTAAATTGGCAACTGTTTGTAATAATGCTGTTTCTGGAACTGCCACGTGTGTCTGAAAAACATGAATTAAATTGCAGAGTTTTAAGATCCAAATGGGACCTTAGATACCAACTACTTCAAATCTCTTTTATGGATAAAAACCATGGCAAACTGTACTTAAGCTCACTCAGCTAGACAACAAAACAGAGAAAGAAAAATGTAAAATAAACAAGGAGCAAACAGAGCTACTATAATTACCCATCTACAAAGGCCATTTGCATATAAGGAAATTAAGTCTGTGTGTATAGACACTATTGCTCAAAGTTTACTATAGCAATTTAACGGGAAAAAATGTGAATATTCACCCTTGATTATACTGTGAAAACTGAGAAAACTGAAATTTGTCTCTTATATTAAAAGTCACCAAAATATTAAAAGGTTATATTTTTCCTAAAATTACTTTGTTTTTAACTTGAATTGACTAAACCATGTGAGGCTACCCTTAAAATACATATATAATATCATTCTTTTTCAAAACTTTAATTTTTAAAAAGTTTCAGTAATTTAAAAAAATTTCTCCTTAATCAGGTCAAACTTTATTACATTAACCAAAGAAAAATATTACTATACCCAAAGATATTTTGTTTACCCAGAGCAACACTCAAACATATGCATGAACAAACCTTCAGGTTGGTTTCTCCATCCAAACTAGCAGTTGTAACATGACATGAACCATCAAGTCGATCTGAGGATAGAAGCACCAAGTCTGCAGGAAAAATTTCATCTTTGGCTATCCGAACAATATCACCCACCTATGAAGAATTTGGGGGAAAAGTGAATATACAGATTTTAAAAGGCAAGGACGTATTTTTTTTTTTTTTTTTTGAGACAGAGTCTCGTTTTGTTTCCCAGGCTAGAGTGAGTACCGTGGCGTCAGCCTAGCTCACAGCAACCTCAAACTCCTGGGCTCAAGCGATCCTCCTACCTCAGCCTCCCGAGTAGCTGGGACTATAGGCATGCGCCACCATGCCCGGCTAATTTTTTTTTTTGTATATATTTTTAGTTGGCCAATTAATTTCTTTCCATTTATAGTAGAGACGGGGTCTTGCTCTTGCTCAGGCTGGTTTCGAACTCCTGACCTCGAGCAATCCGCACAAGGACGTATTTTTATTGGATACTAAATAAGTGGTCTATCACACTATTTTAGTGCAGGAAAGCAGGTTTTTAACTAAAACCACGATCAATATTAGAATTATGTGCTATGGCACCAAAATACAATTGATTTCTATTATATACCAAATGCATACCCGAATATTTTTTGATCTAGTCTTTACAAGGCCACCACTTCGAACAACATAAACAGGAGCTCCATTTACTTCGTTATCTGAGTTATGTCGTAACCAATCTTCATATCCCTGTAAATATCCAAAGAATAAACAATATCTTTTTAGTATAAGTTAAAGAAACTTTTGCCAGATGAGAAAAGAAAAAACAAAAACATAAAAACTTGCCCAAAACATTTCACTTACCAGAATTATATGAGACTTCTTTGATGCATAAGGTATGCTTATAGGTATCTGATATGCCTTCCTATTAGAAACACTCTCTTTTCTTGGTTTTCATTGTACACACATTCCTGGCTTTCAAAGGACCTCTAGTTACTTCTCAATTTCTTTATGGGAGGCTCCTTATAGGTCATCTTTGTGGGCCCTTTTCTCATACTTCACTTTCTCACTAGATTTATTCTATCCCTGCATCTTCAAATAGTATAAATATGCTGGTAATTCTGAATTTATATCTCCAGACCATATCTCTCTTCTGGACTCCAAACTTGAATATCTAACTGCCTTGTTAATATCTCTATTTTGAAGTCTCATAAATATCTTAAACATATTAAAAAACAAATTGATGTTATCTCCAAAGTCTGCTGCATTTCCAATGTCTCCCAGAAATTTGCTTTTGCCAGAAATCTGGGGAGTCATTCTTCACTCTTCCCTTTCTCTAACACTTGTTCAATCACTAAATTCTATGTACAAATGATATTTTAATCACAAAGTATAAATTTATAGATAATAAGTAGAAAAAAATGAAAAAAATTTGAAACTAAGATTGAGTTCTTTTACTTTCTTAAACAATAGACCAACAGAAGTATTTATAATTAGTAAAGTTGAACAGCATGAGTTTGAATGTGCATGTGCAAATCCACTTACATGCAGATTTTTTTCAATTAAAGTTACACAGAGTGTGCCTGCCTCTCCTGCCTCCCCTTCCACCTCCTCTACCTCTTCCTCCTCTGCCACCCCAGAGACAGCAAGACCAACCCATCCTCTTCCTCCACCTCCTCATTCTACTCAACATGAAGAAGACAAGGATAAGGACGAAGAACTTTATGATGATACACTTCCACTTAATGAATAGTAAACATATTTTTTCTTCCTTATGAGTTTCTTAATAATGTTTTCTCTAGTTTACTTTATTGTTAAGAATACAGTATCCTGGCCGGGCGTGGTGGCTCACGCCTGTAATCCTAGCTCTCTGGGAGGCCGAGGTGGGCGGATCGTTTGAGCTCAGGAGTTCGAAACCAGCTTGAGCAAGAGTGAGACCCCATCTCTACTATAAATAGAAAGAAATTAATTGGCCAACTAATATATATAGAAAAAATTAGCCGGGCATGGTGGCACATGCCTGTAGTCCCAGCTACTTGGGAGGCTGAGGCAGCAGGATTGCTTGAGCCCAGGAGTTTGAGGTTGCTGTGCGCTAGGCTGACGCCACGGCACTCACTCTAGCCTGGGCAATAAAGTGAGACTCTGTCTCAAAAAAAAAAAAAAAGAATACAGTATCCTGTATAATATATATAACATACAAAATATGTGTTCATCAACTGTTTATCATATCAGTAAGACTTCTGGTCAAAAGCATGCTATTAGGCCAGGTGCAGTTGCTTATACCTGTAATCCCAGTGCTTTGGGAGGCTGAGACAGGAGGCTCACTTGAAGCTAGGAGTTTGAAACCAGCCTGGGCAACACAGCAAGACCCCATCTCTACAAAAAAAATGTTAAAAAGTAGCCTGACCAGGTGGCATACACCTCTAGTCCTAGCTAGTTGGGAGGCTAAGGTGGCAAGATTGCTTGAGCCTGGGAGTTAGAGGTTGCAGTACAGTGGAGTCATGCCACTGCACTCCATCCTGGGTGACAGAACAAGGCTCTGTCTCTAAAAAAATGTAAATAAAGAAAATAGATAAAACAGCACACTATTAGTAAAGTCTTTGAGAAGTCTAAATTTATACATGGATTTTCAATGCTGGAGTGTCATTTCCCCCAACCCCATGTTGTTCAAGGGTCAACTATACTTACAAAAATATAGTAGGCTATATGGATTATCATTAAAAAGGGAAACAAATGTAATCATTTCACAAAAATCCTGTGATTAAACATTAAGGAGTGGTGATTTTTTTAAGTGAAAAAGATTTCCTGTGCTATTTTATGAAAATTCAAGGACTCAGAGGTATAGCATAAGTACAGATAATGGAATGATATCAAGAGACAGTATCAAGTGATAAAAAGTAAGTTACAGAATAGGTTGTGTTCTATGCTGCCATTTGTGAAAAAATATGCTTGCCTATGTGAACACTTTGTATAGATATCTGGACTAATTTACAAATAACTGCTCCCTCAGGAGAACTAGGAGACTGGAGGTTAGATGTGTAAGACAGACTTTTTTTTTTTTTGAGACAGAGTCTCACTTTATTGCCCAGGCTAGAGTGAGTGCCGTGGCGTCAGCCTAGCTCACAGCAACCTCAAACTCCTGGGCTCAAGCAATCCTGCTGCCTCAGCCTCCCAAGTAGCTGGGACTACAGGCATGTGCCACCATGCCCGGCTAATTTTTTCTATATATATTAGTTGGCCAATTAATATCTTTCTATTTATAGTAGAGATGGGGTCTCGCTCTTGCTCAGGCTGGTCTCGAACTCCTGAGCTCAAACGATCCGCCCATCTCGGCCTCCCAGAGAGCTAGGATTACAGGCTTGAGCCACCGCGCCCGGCCAAGACAGACTTTAATTCTATGCTATTTTATAATGTTTCCAATTTTAAAAGTATCTATTACTTTAAAAATATTAAAACACCATAAAATAAACAGCAAAATATTAAAGATTCCTTTAAAGGTCTATTTTTTTCAGGCGGAAACCTTTTTGGAAAGCACTCTTTAGATAACTAAATTATGTGGGCCCCATTTAAGCTGTAATATATCATCTCAGAGAAATTTAATTAAGAGTCAAAACATCATTTCTGAAATTGTCAGAAAGCACACTTTCTTTTATAGTCAGATGACATTAATAGCACAGCATTAATTCACTTTTCTTTTTTTATACAAGTTCACAAATTCTAAGGCAGCCTACATATTACTACCAGTTTAATCTTCCCAAAACATTGTCTTAACTCACTATCCTGCTCAAAGCTCCCCTTCAATGACTCTCAATGCTTACTGCAAAGATTCTTCCAGTTTCCTTAATTTAGAACCAACCTACACTTCTAGTATGATCTCTTAATACTTTCCTAAATAGGGCCAGACAATAGTTAGACTTATAATTCCCCCAAAGAGGTTTTGCCTTTTTTTTTCATTTGGTCCTTTGCCCAAGTTGTTTGTTTCTACCTCACCTTCTTCATCAATTGTCATTGTATCCATGTTCCAAGACTCATTTTAATAATATTTCCTCATCTTTCCTGATCGCGTGTTCTACCACTAACTGGATCTCACTACTATTCTATTAAACTAATTATTTTTATGTTTTGTCTTATGTTCCTACTTTATAGGTTTTAGGTTCATGGAGGGCAAAGAATATTTACCAGAGCACTACATTTGCATTATACAATTGCAGAGAAGACTTAATATGAAAATGTGATTGGGAGAAGTTAAAAACAAAGAATTGACAATCTCATTCATATTAAAGTATAAATAATTGATAATAGACCTTTTTCTTATTTTGATACAGTACAAAGGGCAAAGGCAGACAAAAGGGGAGAAGAGAAAAAGTTGAAACATGGCAATAGTCAAAGTATGATGATGCCAATTTTTATGGTGAGTGGATGGGTAGTTCCATTCAATAAACTGGGAAAAGTAAGAGTAGCACAGTTTTAGAAGAAAAAAGAGAGAACTATTTAGGATTCTTGTGAGATAACCAAATGGAAATGTGCAAACAATTGTATACGTGTGTTTGGAGTTGAAAGAATAGTTTCAAGATAGATATAAATTTGAGAACCATCAACATACAGATGGTACTTTAAGCCAGTGGACTGGATGAAATCACCTAAGAGGAAAATACATACAGAAAAGAGGTCCAAGGGACAAATATGTGTTACTTTGATGAAATAAATGACATCTGCAAAACCAAGTAAATATGTAATTGCATGGAGTGATCTGGATGCTTATTGACTAATACACACAAACCCAGTCTCTAAGAGTGAAGAAAGGGAAATTAAGTTTAGTGACAGCTGTGGCTCAATATTCCGACACATTGAATGCATAATGTAATTGTTAATCTATAGGCTCCTCTTATCCTTCTTATATAAGTAACAAACAACAGATTTCATCCTAGATTTGTAAAATGTTTGTTACTTTTATTTCCATGTCTATTTATACCTTATGCGTCTATCTTTCAAAATGAAAATTTATCACATTTATACAAGAAAATTCATTAACTCTCTTGCAGGTAGACAAAATCATCCCTATATAACTGAGTCTCTGTCAAGATTTTTTGAGGAGGGGTGGTTATATCAATATGACATTTCTATAAATTTCTTTATTTCTTATTTGTTATGTTTATCCAATAATCCTGTTTCTCTATACCTAGATTTTAATGTCAACTCATGATTTGGTTGAAGCTATTTCCCCTAGGGTATTACTTTACCTAAAAAATAACTTTACCAGAGAAAGCTGTAAAAAAGTAGAAAAGCACTATATAATTTTTATTCACAAATGTTCATGCCAGAAGTACATTTTCCACTCCCTATAAATATATCCCTTTTGAGCTGTATTTCCTTTAAATATCACCAAACTCTACAAAGATGATTATAATAAAAACTCAGTATCATATATAAATTTATAGGTATATATACAATACTTATTTTGGGATGCTTCCTAGGTATGTCAAGGGAACAACATATTTTAACAATGGTAATCATTTCATGAGTCACCAGGTACCTGAAATACTAATATAATACAGTGGCTGTTTTGGTTGAATCTTACCATATATCAAATAAATTTGCTACTTTCTCATGGAAATTATTTTCACAAAAGTAAATGTTACTTTGGAGTAGAAATATTTAGCAACTTCTGAATGACTTAGGGGAAAACAACAATAATAGAAAGTGTTTCATACCTGCTTTATGGCGGTTACTGTTATCACAAAGAATAATGGAAGCCCACTGGTAATTGGACTGGTAGGTGTATCAATCATAAGCTAGATTTAAAAAAAAAGAATGCAGAGTTATTATATTTTTATATTGTATGTCACACTATTAACACCTGACATCTCATACTATTACGCAATGGGTATAGTTTAGTTCACAATTTCACTTTGTTGGCCGTTATATGGGGTTGGAAGAATAATTATGTCTATTGCCTATCCACATATACTGTTAGAGTGAACTCAGTCACTCTGCTTTCTTAACACATACAGACTCCTTAAGTTTTTTCTCAATATATACCAAGGAGTGGAGCTATAGCTGCTCAGATCTCATTTCACATTTCTTTGCACATACTAATAAATGCTGAAAAGTCTGTCAGCAAGTTTTACCTTGGGATTCAGAATAAACTCAACTCAACACTAGGGACAGAGAACTAGGAACAAGACTATGGAAAGGGTTTTTTCTACAACTGAAACCCTTTTTGTTACATCTAGCAGAGCCAGAGTGGGATAACTAGGAAAATGATGCTGCAATCATGATTTAAATCATACAACTGAAGTTTCAATAAATTGCTGAAGAAGTAAAGAAATATTTATAGTAATTACATATGGTTACTTAGAACATGGATCTAATGACTTACTAATGTTCCTTTATTGTGGATAGGCCAATTAAATTTCTTCTTTTCCACAGACGAACTGAATTCCTGATCTTAGCTAGTGTTTTCACAAATGCATGGATGTTATGTGGATATGGTTAGTATAAATTTCTTGCTTTTCCAAGAAAATCAAGATGATGCTCTATTGATAGAAAATTAGAAGTTCCTTGTCTGTTCATGAAGGAAAGTAATTTTTTAAAAAAGTAAATGTTTCCTAAAGCTTTAAAATGATCATTTGCCAAGTTTTAATTTTTCTTTTGAAATTGCAGGTTGTTCTGGGGGAAAAATTCAGAGTTTATGCAAAAATTCAGTGCCATACTAAAAGAAGTTGCTAAAGTTTTATCAAAACAATAACTTCTTTAAAGGAAAGGTAACAATCATTATTTTTTGACTTGACCTATACTTAAGTTTCATGGGCAGTTCCCTTGGTATTTTGATACAGATATCAAAGCACAATGTCAAAATTAAGAAACTGTCAAGCAGTCTATAATTAAAACAAATCTAAGCTAAGTAAACAGTCTCTTGAATAAATAATCTATACCCACGGGGATGCTTAAAAATTAAAATTCTTTTAAAAAATTAAAATTAAAAAAAATAAAAGCCAAAGAAAAGTTTACTTTGAACAAAGATGATTCCATATGCAGAAATACATCAAAAACATGCACTGTATTTTAAAAGCCAAAATATTTATGTTCTGAGGCAAAGTATCTGAAAGATGATAGATTTATGTTCTTGGCTTAGATTATGGTTAATCTAAATACTACAGCACATCATTGATGAAACAAATTATAATTAATCTTAAAATTCATAGGCTATGTTTTAGAAATCTAGATGTGATTCTGATCATTATATATTCACTGAATAAAATGGCAAAGCTTTGCAGAAAAAAATGGTCACATGGTCAAACAATTAAAAACACAATGTAATTTTTCTCTGTTCTAAGATACATTCTTAAAAACCACGTTTACAAATTTAACAGTCTATTGAGTGATAAAGCTTACCTGAACCAAAAATATAATAAGAAAATAAAAATTTGCCACTCTTCTGAATTGTTCAAATAAATTTTTTGGAATAAAATTCCACACAGTATACTAAAAAGAAAAAGGAGAGATCAATGAATTAATATTGAAAAATAATATATACACTATATAGATACAATGAAAAAAGTAAAATCAAATTTACTAAGCTGTTAAATAAAATCTGTAACTCTTGATAATACAAAAACTATTTATCTGGGTTCCAGAGTTCAAGACTTTTATTCTACTTTCCTTTGTTCTTTTTCTATTTATTGGCAATTTTAATATAATATTTTAGAAGTTGGAGAAGGCAGATCTAAGACATTTTAATAATTTATTTTGACTTTTGAATTAAGTTGACAATGTCCTAAGTTGACACCAATCTATTTAAATCATAACAGTGACAATATACTTTGTCTTGGCACATCTTGATGAGAGCAGTTGTATAAATTAGCAGTAAGGGCTGGGCGCGGTGGCTCACGCCTATAATCCTAGCTCTCTGGGAGGCCGAGGCGGGTGGATTACTCCAGGTCAGGAGTTCGAAACCAGCCTGAGCAAGAGCGAGACCCCGTCTCTACTATAAATAGAAAGAAATTAACTGGCCAACTAATATATATAGAAAAAATTAGCCGGGCATGGTGGTGCATGCCTGGAGTCCCAGCTACTCAGGAGGCTGAGGCAGGAGGATTGCTTGAGCCCAGGAGTTTGAGGTTGCCGTGAGCTAGGCTGACGCCATGGCACTCACTCTAGCCTGGGCAACAAAGCAAGACTGTCTCCAAAAAAAAAAAAAAAATAGCAGTAAGGTCATTAGTTTCATGGTGGTTTTTTTTGGCTAGCTCAATAATACAAGAAAAAACTCAAAACAAAAATTTCTTATGAAAACTAGCATACAAATGGTAGGAACTGTTGTTTCTAGGTTTTATAAAATATAAATATGTTAACAGATTGAATGAGTGTAAATTCTGTGCTTGGCCAATGTATAAGAGGAGGAACTCTAATAGTATAATATTGAACAATATGAAAATATTGCTAAGAAAAGTAACAATTTATTATGCTTCTCTTAATTATTATGTAATAATGGTTAAGATAAAAGAATTAGAATATAACTTCCCTATAGTTATATATGACTGTATAATTAACCCTATGTTGTTCCTTAGTAAGCAAACCAAAGCATGGCTATAAAATTAAATATTTACAAGAAAGTTTAAATTTAAGCTAAAGTAGTTACTATGGTCAAATAAATTAGACAAAGACATATCATATATCTACAATGTACAAGACACTTGCACTATGAAAGAAACAAAAAGAAGATGCGTAGTTTTAAATAGAAGAGATTAAGAACAAAATATCAACAGCTGTATTCAGAGATGCTGGAAATGAAAGAGAAACTTAACGAAGATTATATTTGACATGGGCTTTAAAAGAGGAACATTCAACAGGCTGAAAATCAAAGGCAAATAAAGGAGAACATTTCAGAAAGATTGGACCGCATGAGCAAAGAACAGAGGAGGAAAGTTCACCATGGCTTTGTAAGATAGAAAATAACGCAGTCCCTAGAAGGGAATAACAGGAAATAAAAGGTAGGAAAAAGAGTAACGAGCAGCAGTACGCATTATGCTCAGGAAAAAAGTGACGGTATCTGTATAAATATTCACATTCTAGAAACTGTGCTCAAAAACATGAATTCTATATTTCTACAAAAACAAAACCTTCAAAGTCCACAAAAACATAAAATCTACATTTAAAAACCTGTAGCTAACAACATGAAATCAAAACAAAGGCACAATGATGGGAAAGTTCAACATGAGTTTGTGGAACAGCAGGTAATCTGGTTTGAAAGGAGTTTAAGAAAGCCACAGTGGCATAATAAAGCAGTAATAAGTCAGCAATAAGAGAGACAGTCCTCCTTCATGCTAACAATAAAAAAAGGGCAATGTTCATTTAAACATCTACATTTTTGAAACTATGGTCAAGAACATTAAGCCGAATACTGATACATATGAAAATAGTCATATAAGATATTTATTTAATCCCAAAAGTTTTCCAGAAGGACAGTTTCCAGTACTGGCAGCGAAGTTAAGTGGTCCAATGAACTCCAAGGAAAGACTACATTTAAAAAACTATTTAAAATCCTGGAAGGTGTCCAAAATATAGATAGAAGCAGGAAGAGAATTTAATTTCAAAAAATTGCAAATAGAAGAAGTATGAATTATGAATTTTTGGCTTCTTAGCTTGGAGACAGTATCCAACTTCCACAGAGCTAAGTCAGCAAAACAGCAGGTGAAACCTACAACCTTATCTACAAAAGAGGTTCAGGGCTGGAAATGTAAAGGGAAAATACTAGTATTGAGAGAACCACATTAAAAAATGACCCAAATTCAGAACATAAACTATCCAAAACAAGACTGACAGCTAAACTGTGCACTAGAAAGGAATGACCTACTGGTACTGATACAACTACAAAAATGACTCTCAAAAGCATATTACGTTAAGTGAAGAGAAATCAGACACTAAAGACTTTTACTGTATCCATGATATTACACATTTGTCAAAACTCACCAATTGTATACTTAAAATTGGTGAATTTTATTGAATGTAAATCACACCCCTAGTTAAAAAAAAAAAG
>VSMD01095694.1:0-16753 GCA_008750895.1 Mirza zaza
TCGCGCTCCCTGCCAGGGGCTCCGGGCGGCGGAGGGTGACGGCGGGGGTCTCCCACCAGAGACCCCCAGACACGCGGCCCCGCACAGCCGTCTGCCCGCGTCCTCGGAGCGGGTGATTCCCGCCACGCAGCGGGGACAGCCAGGCGGGCCGGGCGGTAGGAGGGGGGCGGCGTCCCTGCGCGGTGGGGCTGGTCCCTCCCGGTCCCCTCCTTCCCCGTCCAGCTGGGGAGACGGGCTGCGGAATAGGACAGGGGCGGGGGCCGAGCCTCAACCCGCGTCCCCGCCACCCGTCCTGCAGCCAGGAAACACGCGGGACCGGGGACGGCTGACGCGGGGTGTTGCTGACCGGCAGGGACTTCAGCGCGTCACGCCCAACACGCTGGGGTCCGGCCAGGACGTTTCTTCGCAATGAAAGCAGCCAGGAGAAGATGAGTTGCGAGAAAACAAAGGCTGTTGCGTCCTAGTTTGAACCCCAACACGCTGGGAGTCCCGGGAGTGGGTCACAGTGCAAATCGCTGTCACTCTGAGTGGACACTCGTCACCGGCCTCTGGGTGCTGCTTCCCTAGAGGGGCGGCTCCTGCCAGCCGCTGGGCAAGGCGTCTGCTTCCTGTGACTGAGACAGTTGAAGCCTGTTGTCCTGCTTGCGAGTCTGTCGCCGAGGGACGGTGGCGACGACAGCTGACATGTCAGCAGCGTTGAGTGTTCCGGCTCCTGGACCTCAAACCAAGGCTGCTCCGGCCCAGCCCCGGCCCAGGCCCACGCCAGCAGCCACGTGGCTCCGCAGGGACCCGAGTACCCTCCCTTGGGCTCCTTCCCTGGGCGGCCACAGGCCGAGGTGGCAGAGGACAGAGAAGCGTGTGGCATACAGGTGGACATCAGGGCGGAGCGCGCGGTCGTGGAGGACCGAGACTCTCTCTCTGGGTGGGGGAGAGTGGCTCTGGGCTCCGAGCTCCTGGCCAGGCTTCGGGAGTCTGCAGTCGCTGACGCTGGCGCCACGAGCCCCGCTGCCTCCTTCCCTTCCCACTGCCCCGCTCCTGTCCCCGCCGTGCCACGTGCCTGCGCGGCCGCATGGACGCGCGTCCTGACGGGGAGAGGGCTGCACACGGCAGACGAGAGACGCTGCCCCCGCTGAACGCGGCTAGACGCAAAGGATTTAGTGGGTCTCTATTCCCAAATGTGGGTCTGTGCGCGCGTGTCCCCGCGGGTCTGTGTGCGGCTGCGGTGACCGTGCCCCACCGGCTCTCCCAGCCCTGCTTACCCGGCTGCTGCGCGCGCCTGTCAGATGCTGTCACGGACTCCCCATCTCTGTAGACCGGGCCCTGGACCCCGGACGGTGGGAATTTCACAGCTGGGGCTGGGGATCGAGGCACCTGTTCTCGCTGGGGGACAGACAGCACGAGCCCCTGTGGGGCCCGCAGGCCAGGCTTGGGTGATTGGGAGCAAATTAGTAGGTTCGTCCATCCCTGGGCATCGGGGTTTCCACAGGGATCAGGGCAGAGCTAGCTGCCAAGTTTGGGTGACCCTAGGGTTGATTCCTCAGAAGTCCTCATTAGAGATACACAAAGTTTCTGTTGTTTGTATTCTGTCTGGGCACGGAAAATTGGAGCAGGAGAAGCTCAGCTCTGGTGCAAATACTTGCCCCACAATCTTGGATGTTCAAGTTCCCTTTTCTTAGCCTGTTCACAGTCTGGGAAAACAGTGAGAGGAGGAGAGCGGGGTATACTTTGTGATCATGTAATATATCATAGACAAAAACATTTTAGCAGTTGAGAAACTGTATGCAAAATGTAAGAATCCCTAAACAAAATGCTGAAAACTCTTAGAACGCCAAGCAGCGTTTTACTAAATGTGTGCTTTTACTGGAATACTTTATTATGCATTTCTCCAGCTTAATCATCTCAATGGTCCAAAATAAATAGTGATGAGGGGTTGGAATTATGAAATCAAATGTGTGATTTAAAAATTTTAACCAAATAAATAGACACATATATAATAACACACATACACATAATTGTGTCTTTATGATACGATATAAATGTATATCTCTTAAAGTCCAAGAAAATTAACTAAGATTAATTAAAGCATGTTATTGATTGTAATAAAAGCCTTAAGAATTGCATGAAATATAGACTTTAGAGATCATGTTCTCTGGTCATCAAATAATAAAATTAGAACCAAACAAAGATAATATAGTAAAAAGCCCATAGTTTTTGTTGGATTTTTAAAAATTGAAGTGTACTGTATATACAGTAAAAATCATCCATTTTGGCTGCTGGCTCTATTAACTTTGACACGTGCATCCAGTATCGTAACCACCATCACAGTGAAGGTATCAAATAGTTCAATGACCTGCAAAAAATGTCCCTAGTGCCTCTTTGTAGTTAACCCCTATCCAAACTCCAGCCTCTAGCAGTCACTGGTCTTTGTGTGTCAGTAGTGTGCTCATTTTTGTTGCTGAGTAGTATTTAGTTGTTTTGGTGAACCACCATTTGTTACTCCATCCATCAGTTAAAGGACAATAGAGCTGTTTCCAGGTGGATGGATGATGAATGAAGTTGCTACAACCATTTGTACACAGGGTTTTGTAAAATAACTTTTTATTTTGGTTGGTTAAATAGCTAGGACTTTGGTTGCTGTGTCCTATGGACTGAATTTTTGTATCCTCTAAAGTTCATATGTTGAAGCCCTAACTGCCAGGAGTTAGCTACTCTCACAGCAAACAGGCCCCAAGGCAGAATCATTGCAAGGGTTTTGGAAATAATAGGAAATGAAGAAATAATATAGCCAGAGAAATGATTGAGATGGAGACAAAGTGCAGTTTAAATGATGGGGGAATTAGGGGACCTCCAGCATTCCCTTGAGCTGTGAGCCCACGAGCAAAGTCCAGCATCAGTGTTTATTGTTACAGCAAATAACTTGTCTTTCGTTAGACAAGTACGTGCACAGCTCACTTTTTGAGGTTTCCAGGGGAACCTTACCTAATTCTGTCTACAAGAATAGACAGTTACACAATTTTTCTAAGATAAGCATGTTAAGCCCAGAGTGAGAAATAGACCTAGCATACAAATTAAAGATAAAATGCATAAAATGAGAACACTGAGTCTTTGTACTACTGTAATTCTTCTAAACACAGAGCCACGTGGTCAGGAGTGAAGCAGGAACAGCCTTGAAGTCTAGGATAGCTCCAGCTGCACATTCTCTGCTGGGCAGGCATTTTAATCAGCTTCTTTGCCAGGGACCGAAACTGAGCTTCTGCCTTGCAAAAAGGCTCAAGGCGAGGGCCAGCAGCAACAAAGAAATGTTGCTTTGCAAACGTCCTCTGACAATGCCCCCTTGTTGGAAGCGGCTTCTATTCTGTGAACTCACATGTCCACAGATTGCTTCAAGGCAAAGCCCTGCAAAACCCCTGAAACCTTTCACGTCTCTTAGCCTATTTCCCAACACCTAACTCCCGGGGTGGCTGTATTTGGAGCTGGAACCCTTAAAGAAGTATCAAAGTTAAACGAGGTTATGAGGGTGTGGGCTTTATCCAACAGAATTAGTGTCCTTATAAAAAGAGACACCAGAGCTCATTCTCTTCTCTCTGTTGGTGCAGGCACAAGGAAAGGCCATGTGAGGATGCAGAAGGAAGGCAGCCATCCCCAAGCCAAGGAGACAGCCCTTGCCAGAAGCAGAACGAGTCAGAACCTTGACCTTGCACTTCGAGCCTCCAGAACTGTGAGAAAATAGATTCCTGTTGTTTAAGCCACCCAGTCTGTTGTATTATCTTGTGACAACCTGAGCTCTCTAATATAATAACCATATGTTTGACTTTATAAGAAACTGCCAAAGTGTTTTCCAAAGTAGTGGCACCATTTTGCATTCCCTCTGGAAGAGCACAAGAGTTTCCCTTGTTCTGCACATTCAAGATATTTCCAGGGTTTTAGAAAAGCCATTCTAATGGGGATATGGCATATTATTTCATTGTGATTTTCATTTCCATTTCTGAAGATGAGGGAAGTTGGGCATCTTTTCATGTGCTTCTTTTTCATCCACGTATTTTCTTCAGTAAAGTGTCTGTTCAAATCTTTTACCCAATTCTAAATTATGTTATTTATTTTCTTATTTAAAAATTCTGAGAGTTCTTCACATATTCTGGTTACTAATTCTTTATCAGATATAGCATTTGGGAACAATTTATCCTAGTTTGTGGCTTGTCTTTTCACTTTCTTAACAGTACTTCTCTATTCTATTTTTTTTATTAACTAATTTTTTCTCTATATATTAGTTGGCCAATTAATTTCTTTCTATTTATAGTAGAGACAGGGTCTCGCTCTTGCTCAGGCTGGTTTGGAACTGCTGACCTCGAGCAATCCGCCCGCCTCAGCCTCCCAGAGTGCCAGGAGTACAGGTGTGAGCCACCGCACCCGGCCTCTTTTCTTTTTTTTTTTTCCTACTAAAACTGACAAGGCATCACAACACTATTTTCGAGGAAAAAATGTTTTTAGTTTTGCTGACATCTAATTTGTAATTTTAAAAAGTTTGTATACCAATCTTTTGTTGATGTACCTATACAATCTTTGCCTAACCCAAGATTGCAAAGATTTACTTCTATGTTTTCTCCTAGAAATTTATAGTTTTCAGTTTTACATTTATGTTTATGGCCCCTTTGGATTTAATTTTGTGTATGGTATGAGGTAAGGGTCTTTTTAATGTTTTTCAATATGACTGTTTAATTGTTGCAATACTATCTGTTGAGAAGATTATTTCCCCCCCATTGAATTTACCTTTATGTAAAATCAGTTCACCATATCTGAGTGGCCCTATTTCTGAACTTTGCTGAGTTCCATTGTTCTATATGTGTATGCTTTGGTAAAAACTATTGTAACTTTATAGTAAGTCTTGAAATTAGGTAATATGAATCTGTCGCTTTGTTCTTTCTTAGTATTATTTTGCTATTCTAGTTCATTTGCCTTTCCATATACTTTTTAAAATCAGCTTTTCCATTTCCAATAAGAAAAATCTCTTCAAGTGTTTTAATTAGACTTGTGATAAGTCTATTCATTATTTTGAGAGCAGTTGACTTCTTACCAATATTAATTCTTGCAATCCGTAAACATCATACATTTTTCAATTGATTTAGGTCCTCTTTTTATTTTTTTAAAAAATATTTTGTAGTTTTCAGCATACTTTGCACACATTTTTTTACATTTCATTTTTTATGATTTTTGATATATTATAAATAATACCTCAAAAATGACTTCTAATTGCCCATTGCTGATATGTAGGGATATAACTGATTTTTGAGAGTTGAATTTATATCCTATGGTCTTGCTAACCTGAATTCTAGGATATTTTGGGTTTTGTTTGTTTTTTTGTTTCTGTCTCCTCTTGTGCGTATTCCTTAGGATTTTGTACACGGGGGTTGTGTTTTTTTACACATAGAGTAGCTTTATTTTTCTTTCCTTTTCGATCTGTATATCAGTTTTTTTCTTGCCTTGTTGCACTGGTGAGCAATTCTAGGACAATGGTGTCACCTCTAGGAGTGGTGAGAATGTACATCTTTGCATTGTTCTGAATGTTGGTGGGGAAAACATTTAGTCTTTCACCATTAATTATGACATTAGCTTTGGAGTTTTTGTATAGGCCCATATCAGTTTGGAGAAATGCCCTTTGATTTGGAATTTACTAAGAATTTTCACAGTAATTGATTTTTAATTTTTTGAAATGCTTTTTATTCATTGATTAATATGATTGTATTGTTTCTATTCTTTTTTTAAGACAGGGTCTCAGTGTTTTGCCCAGGCTATAATACAGTTCGTGATCATAGCTCACTGTAACCTTGAACTTCTGGGTTTAAGGGATCCTACTGAGTAGCTAGGACTACTGATGCACACCACCACACCTGGCTAATTAAAAATTATATTTAGAGATGGGGTCTTGCTATGTTTCCCAAGCTGGTCTCAAATTCCTGGCCTCAAGCAGTCTTCCTGCCTTGACCTCCCAAACTACTGGGATTACAGGTATGAGCCACTGTGCCAAGTGATTCTTCAGTCCATTTACTTAGTGATTACATTGATGGATCTGTAGTTTCTTCTCTTGTGATGGATTTGTCAGGTTTTGGAATCAGGATTATATTGGCCTCATAAGTGAGTGGGAAGTATTTCCATCCTTCTCCATTTTTTGGACAAAGTTTCTGTATATCAATATTATTTTTTCCTTAAATGTTTTATAAAATTTACCAGTACAGCCATTTGGGCCTCCAGTTTTCTTTTTAGAAGTTTTTTTTTTTAGATTGCTTTATTTCCTTTAATTATGTTTATTTCCCAAACTAGGTAAGGACCTAGCAGTGTAGGGGAGATAGAATTTTTTTCCAGCATATTGTGGGGATACAAATGTTAAGGTCAGGTACATTGCCCTTTCCCCCCTCCCCACTTGAGTCAGAGCTTCAAGTGTGCCCATCCCCCAGTTGGTGCACACCGCATTCATAATGTATATGTATGCCCATCTCCTCCCCCCACCCACCTGACACCTGATAAATGTTATTCCTCTATGTCCACTTAGGTATTGATCAGTTCATTTGCTGGTGAGCGCACGTGGTGCTTATTTGTCCATTCTTGGGATACTTCACTTAATAGAATGAGTTCCAGCTCTAGCCAGGAAAATACAAGAGGTGCTCTATTACCGTTGTTTCTTATAGCTGAATAGTACTCCATGGTATACATGTGCCACATTTTATTAATCCATTCATGTATTGATGGGCACTTGGGTTGTTTCTATATCTTTGCTATTGTGAATTGTACAGCTATAAACATCCGAGTACAGGTGTCTTTTTCATAGAGTGACTTTTGTTCTTTTGGGTAGATGCCCAGTAGTGGAATTGCTGGATCAAATGGTAGATCGACTTGTATTGCTTTAAGGTATCTCCATATTGCTTTCTATAGAAGCTAACCTAGTTTGCAGTCCCACCAGCATTGTAGGAGTGTCCCTATCTCTCCGCATCTATGCCAACATTTATTGTTTTGGGACTTGTTAATAAAGGCCATTCTCACTGGAGATAAGTGATATCTCATTGTGGTTTTGATTTTCATTTCCCTGGTGATCTTTTTAAACTAAGATTTTTATTTCTTTAGTAGAAATAGAGTTACTAAGAGTTTCTTTTTATTTTATTTGGCATACATTTTGGTAAGTAATGATTTTTCTGGAATTTGTCTATTTCTTCCTAATTCAACTTTGAAAGGTTGTATGTGTCCAGGCATTTTGGGAAAATCCCAGGACAGTATAGAAAAACATACCCCCAAACTGAGAAGGAGCTGAGAAACCAAAGAATGACTCAAATAAGTCCAGTTGGACAAGTTGGATGAGTTTATTAGAGGTTACCTACAAGGACACTTGCTCTTGGTGGCATGGGAATTTCTTCCACAAGAGCTTCCTGACATGCAAAATCTGCATCTGCCTACCCTGTGGTGTTGCCTTAAATCCCTTCCCGAAGAGTGACACTGAGCTGTTACATTGTATCATTGTTTGTTCACAGTGAAACAAATCATAGTACCATCATCATGGGCCAGCATACGACCCCTGTTATGTTAATGATATTACAACTTTCCATTCAGTGAGGATTTTAGTATTACAACTAGCTAAGGGCACTGTAGGAGAGTGAAAGCATTTTTCAAGCAGTAGGGGCTTGTCTGAGCTGGCCCTTTCAGGGCAAGAAAGTGCTGAGATGCCCAAGAAAGTGCTGCACACGTTTACTGGGCGCAATAGTTATCTTGGTACTTGCTTAATCTACTTTGTAACAGTTCTGCTGAGCACTGAAGGCCACCACAGTGTGTCTGTTATGTGGTGTGGAACTTGCATTTTCCCCGCACATCAGGAATTTATCCATTCCCTGTAGCTCTTCCAGTTTGTCAGCATGTAATTGCTCATCATAACCTCCGATGATCTGTTGTGTTTCTGTGGTATCCGTTGTGATGCCTCCTTTTTTGATTCTGATTTTGTTTCTTTGGGTTGTCTCTCTTTTCTTCTTGGTTTGTCCAGCTAGGGGTTTATTGATTTATCTTTTCAAGAAACCAACTTGTTGTTTTGTTGATCCTTAGCATTATTTTTTTAAATCTATATTTTGTTTATTTCTGTTCTGATCTTTATTATTTCTTTCCTTCTACTAATTTTGGGTTTGCTTTGTTCCTACTTTTCACGTTCCCTGAGGTGCATTTTTAGACTGTTTATTTGAAATGTTTCTCCTTTTTCAACGTAGGCATTTATTGCTATGAAATTCCCTCCCAGCACTGCCTTTGTTGTAAGTTTCACTATGTTGTGTTTCCATTTCCATTTGTCTCAAGAAATGTTTTAATTTCCTTGTTAATTTCTTCATTGGCCACCCCCCCACCCATGGTCATTCAGGATCATAATGTTCACCTTCCATGTATTTGTGTAGGTCCTGACATTCCTCTTGGTATTGATTTCCAGTTTTATTCCATTGTGGTCTGAAAAGATACTTGATTTTTAAAATTTACTGTGACTTGTTTTGTGACCTAAGGTATGATGTATGCTGGATAATGTTTAATGTGCTGATGAGAAGAATGTGTATTCTGCAGCTGTTAGATGACATATTCTGTAAATGTCCATTAAGTACATTTGTCAATGGACTTAAGTCAAAGTTAAATCCAATATTTCTTTGGTGATTTTTTATTATTATTATTTTCACAATACCCCAGCAGTACAAATGTTTAGATTACATATATTGTCTTTGCCCTGCCCGGGTCAGAGCTACAAGTGTGTCCATCACCCAGACAGTGCACACTGCACCCGTTAGGTATGAATACACCCATCCACTCCTACCTGCCCAACACCTGAAGAATGTTACTAACATATGTGCATGTAAGTGTTGATCAATTAGTACCAATTTGATGGTGAGTGCATGTGTGGCTCTTTTTCCATTCTTGTGCTACTTCGCTTAGGAGAATGGGCTTAAGCTCCATCAAGGATAATAATGCAAAAGGTGTTAGTTCATAATTGCTTTTTGTGGCTCCATGGTATACCACATTTTATTAATCCACTCATGTATTGATGGGCATTTGGGTTGTTTCCACATCTCTGCATTGTGAATTGTGCTGCTATAAACATTCAAGTGCAGATGTCCTTTTTATAGAACATTTTTTTTTTTTTACTTTGGGTAGATACCCAGTAGTGGGATTGCTGGATCAAATGGTAGTTCTACTTATAGCTCTTTGAGGTATCTCCATAGAGGTTGTGCTAGTGTGCTGTCCCACCAGTAGTGTAGGAGTGTTCCTATCTCTCTGCATCCACGCCAACATTTGTTGTTTGGGACTTTTTGATAAAAGCTATTCTCTGTGGAGTTAAGTGATATCTAATTGTGCTTTTTGATTTGCATTTTGCTGATGATAGAGATGTTGAGCATTTTTCATATGTTTCTTGGCTATTAGTATTCTTTTGAAAAGTTTCTGTTCATGTCTTTTGCTTACTTTTTAATGGGGTTATTTGATTTTTTTCTTGTCGATTTTCCTGTGTCCTATATAGATTGTAGTTATCAGCCCTATATCAGATGTAACATGAAAATATTTCCCCCCATTCTATAGGTTGTCTATTTGCTCTCGTGGTATTTTCCTTGGCTGTGCAGAAGCTTTTTAATTTGATCAGGTAGGATTTATTTATTTTTCTTGTTTCTGTCGTTTGGCATCTTCTTCATAAATTCTTTGCCTAGGCCAATGTCTGTAACTGTTTGCCCAACATTTTCTTCTAGAATTCTTATAGTTTCATGCTTTAGGTTTAAGCATGTTATTCATAGTCAGTTTATATTTGTGAGAGGTGAAAGGTGTGGATCCTGTTTCAGTCTTCTACATGTGGCTATCCAATTTTCCTAGCAGCATGTATTGAATAAGGTTTCTTTCCCCAGTGTATGTTTTCATCTGCTCTGTCGAAGATCAGATGGTTGTCTGAGGAATGGTTTTATATCTGGGTTCTTAGTTCTGTTGCAGGGTCTATGTTCTGTTCTTGTGCCTGTGCCATTCTGTTTTGGTTAGGATAGCCTTGTAGTATAGTTTGAAGTCTGGGAAATTCATGCCTCTGAATTTTTTCTTTATGCTTAGGATTGCTTTTGCCATATGGAATCATCTCTGTTTACATACAAAGCATAGAATTATTTTTCTTAGATCTGTGAAAAATGATGTTGGTATTTGAATGGGGATTGCATTGAATGTGGAGATTGCTTTAGGTAGCATAGACATTTTAACAATGTTGATTCTGTTGATCCTTGAGCATGGTATTGTTTTCCATCTGTTGACGTCCTCTGCTATTTCCTTGCTAAGTGTTCCGTAGTTCTCCCTATAGAGGTCTTTCACCTCCTTAGTTAAATATATTCCTAGGTATTTTATTTTCTTTGTTGCTATTGTGAAGGGTATTAAGTTTTGATTTCATTCTCAGTTGGACTGTTGTTAGCCTCTATGAATACTACTGATTTGTATACATTGATTTTGTAACCTGAGACTTTGCTGAATCTGTTTATCAATTCCACTAGTCTCATAGCAGAATCTTTGGGGTTTTCTAGATATAAGATCATATCGTCAGCAAAGAGGGAAAGTTTGACCTCCTTTGCCCCCATTTGGATGCTCTTGATTTCCTTCTCTTGTCTGCTCTGGCTAAGACTTGCAGCACTATGTTGAATAGAAGTGATGTAGAGGGCAACCTTGTCTGGTTGCAGGTCTACACGGTAATGCTTTCAATTTTTCCCCAGTCAGTATGATTTTGGCTGTGGGTTTGTCCTATATGGCTTCTATCATTTTGAGGAAAGTCCCATCTATGCCCATTTTGATAAGCATTCTTATCATAAAAGGGTGCCGTATTTTGTTGAATGCTTTTTCTGCATTAGAGAGGTTCGTATGGTCTTTGTTTTTGCTTCTATTTATGTGGTGAATTACATATGTAGATTTGCATATGTTGAACCATCCCTATATCTCAGGGATGAAGCCTACTTGGTCATGATGGATTATTTTTCTGGTAAGCACCTGAATTTGTTTTGCTAGGATTTTATTTATAATTTTTGCATCTATATTCATAAGGGATATTGGTCTGTGGTTTTCTTTTTCTGTTGAATGATTTCTTGGTTTTGGTATTAGGGTTATGTTGGCTCATAAAACGTTTTGGAGAGGATTCCTCACTCTCGATGTTGTGGAATAATTTCTGCAGGATATGCACTAGTTCTTCTTTGTAAGCCCGGCAAAATTCAGGGGTGAAAACATTTGGTTTGAAGGTTTTTTTAGGAAGGTTTTGTATTGCTGCTTCAATTCAGGAATTCTATTTCTCCCTGATTGAGCCCAGGGAGGCTGTGTGTTTCTAGGAATTTGTCCATTTCCTCCACATTTTCAAATTTATGTTCATAGAAATTTTTATGGCATTCATAGGTGATATTTTATATTTCTGTGGTATTAGTTGTCATTTTTCCTTTTTCATTCCCTATTGAGCTTATTAGATTCCTTTCTTTTCTGCTTCTCGTTAATCTATTGAGAGGCATGTTGATTTTTTTCCAAATGATTAATTTTTTTATTAATCTTCTGTATAGTGTTTTTTATTGAGTTCATTTAGTTCTGCTTTGATCTTGGTTATTTATTTTCTTCTGCTGAATTTGTAATTGGTTTTGTCATCCTTTTCCACGTCTTTGAGATGATTAATAAATTGTTTATTTGTAATCTTTCTGTCTTTTGGATGTAGGCATTTATGGATATAAATAGTCCTCTCAGGACTTCTTTAGTTGTGTCCCACAGTTTTTAATAACTTGTGTGTCATTTATCATTTAGTGCAAATAATATTTTGATTTCCCTCTTGATTTCCTCCAACTGCTTTCAAAATAATGAATGGACTTATCACAAAAGTAATATTAATATTGGTGAGAAGTCAACTGCTCTCAAAATAATGAATAGACTTATCACAAGTCTAATTAAAACAGTCAAAGAGATTTTTCTTATTGGAAATGGAAAAGCTGATTTTAAAAAGTATATGGAAAGGCAAATAAACTAGAATAGCAAAATAAGACTGAGAAAGAACAAAGACGACAGATTCATATTACCTAATTTCAAGACTCACTATAAAGTTACAATAGTTTTTACCAAAGCATACACATATAGAACAATGGAACTCAGCAAAGTTCAGAAATAGGGCCACTCAGATATGGTGAACTGATTTTACATAAAGGTAAATTCAATGGGGGGGAAATAATCTTCTCAACAGATAGTATTGCAACAATTAAACAGTCATATTGAAAAACATTAAAAAGACCCTTACCTCATACCATACACAAAATTAAATCCAAAGGGGCCATAAACATAAATGTAAAACTGAAAACTATAAATTTCTAGGAGAAAACATAGAAGTAAATCTTTGCAATCTTGGGTTAGGCAAAGATTGTATAGGTACATCAACAAAAGATTGGTATACAAACTTTTTAAAATTACAAATTAGATGTCAGCAAAACTAAAAACATTTTTCCTCAAAAATGCTGTTGTGATGCCTTGCCAGTTTTAGTAAGAAAAAAAAGAAAAGAAAAATACTGTTAAGAAAGTGAAAAGACAAGCCACAAACTAGGATAAATTATTCCCAAATGCTATATCTGATAAAGAATTAGTAACCAGAATATGTGAAGAATTCTCAGAATTTTTAAATAAGAAAATAAATAACATAATTTAGAATTGGGTAAAAGATTTGAACACACACTTTACTGAAGAAAATATGTGGATGAAAAAGAAGCACATGAAAAGATGCCCAACTTGTCTTCAGAAATGGAAATGAAAATCACAATGAAATAAAATGCCATATCCCCATTAGTATGGCTTTTATAAAACCCTGAAAATATCTGGAATATGCAGAGCAAGGGAAACTCTTGTGCTCTGCTACAGGGAATGCAAAATGGTGCCACTACTTTGGAAAACACTTTGGCAGTTTCTTATAAAGTCAAACATATGGTTATTATATTAGAGAGCTCAGGTTGTCACAAGATAATACAATAGACTGGGTGGCTTAAACAACAGGAATTTATTTTCTCACAGTTCTGGAGGCTCAAAGTGCAAGGTCAAGGTTCTGACTCGTTCTGCTTCTGGCAAGGGCTGTCTTCCTGGCTTGGGGATGACTGCCTTCCTTCTGCGTCCTCACATGGCCTTTCCTTGTGCCTGCACCAACAGAGAGAAGAGAGCAAGCTCTGGTGTCTCTTTTTATAAGGACACTAATTCTATTGGATCAGGCCCACACCCTCATAACCTCATTTAACCTTAATACTTCTTTAAGGGTTCCAGCTCCAAATACAGCCACCCCGGGAGTTAGGTGTTGGGAAATAGGCTAAGAGACGTGAAAGGTTTCAGGGGTTTTGCAGGGCTTTGCCTTGAAGCAATCTGTGGACATGTGAGTTCACAGAATAGAAGCCGCTTCCAACAAGGGGGCATTGTCAGAGGACGTTTACAAAGCAACGTTTCTTCGTTACTGCCGGCCCTCGCCTTGAGCTTTTTTGCAAGGCAGAAGTTCGGTTTGGGTCCCTGGCGGAGAAGCTGATTAAAATGCCTGCCCAGCAGAGAACGTGCAGCTGGAGCTATCCTAGACTTCAAGGCTGTTCCTGCTTCACTCCTGACCACGTAGCTCTGTGTTTAGAAGAATTACAGTAGTACACAGACTCAGTGTTCTCATTTTATGCATTTTATCTTTAATTTGTATGCTAGGTCTATTTCTCACTCTGGGCTTAACATGCTTATCTTAGAAAAATTGAGTAACTGTCTATTCTTGTAGGCAGAATTAGGTAAGGTTCCCCTGGAAACCTCAAAAATGAGCTGTGCATGTACTTCTCTAACAAAAGAGAAGTATTTGCTGTAACAATAAACATTGATGCTCAACTTTGCTTGTGAGCTCACAGCGCAAGGGAATGCTGGAGGCCCTCTAATTCCCCCATCATTTAAACTGCACTTTGTCTCCATCTCAATCATTTCTCTGGCTATATTATTTCTTCATTTCCTATTATTTCCAAATCCCTTGTGACAGTCCTGCCTTGGGGCCTGTTTGCTGGGAGAGTAGCTAACTCCTGGCAGTTAGGGCTTCAACATATGAACTTTAGGGGATACAAAAATTCAGTCCATAGGACACAGCATTCAAAGTCCTAGCTATTTAACCAAGCAAAATAAAAAGTTATGTTTACAAAACCCTGTGTACAAATGGTTATAGCAACTTCATTCATCATCCATCCACCTGGAAACAGCTCAAATTTCCTTGAACGGATGGATGGAGTAACAAATGGTGGTTCACCAAAACAACTAAATACTACTCAGCAACAAAAATGAGCACACTACTGGCACACAAAGAGCAGTGACTGCTAGAGGCTGGAGTTTGGATAGAGGTTAACTACAAAGGGGCACTAGGGACATTTTTTGGAGGTCATTCAACTATTTGATACCTTCACTGTGATGGTGGTTACGATACTGGATGCACGTGTCAAAGTTAATAGAGCCAGCAGCCAAAATGGATGATTTTTACTGTATATAAAGTACACTTCAATTTTTAAAAATCCAACAAAAACTATGGGCTTTTAACTATATTATCTTTGTTTGGTTCTCATTTTATTATTTGATGACCAGAGAACATGATCTCTAAAGACTATATTTCATGCAATTCTTAAGGCTTTTATTACAATCAATAACATGCTTTAATTAATCTTAGTTAATTTCTTGGACTTTAAGAGATATACATTTATATTGTATCATAAATAAAGATACAATTATGTGTATGTGTGTTATTATATATGGGTCTATTTATTTGGTTAAAATTTTTAAATCACACATTTGATTTCATAATTCCAACCCCTCATCACTATTTATTTTGGACCATTGAGATGATTATGCTGAAGAAATGCATAATAAAGTATTCCAGTAAAAGCACACATTTAGTAAAACGCTGCTTGGCGTTCTAAGAGTTTTCGGCATTTTGTTTAGGGATTCTTACATTTTGCATACAGTTTCTCAACTGCTAAAATGTTTTTGTCTATGATATATTACATGATCACAAAGTATACCCCGCTCTCCTCCTCTCACTGTTTTCCCAGACTGTGAACAGGCTAAGAAAAGGGAACTTGAACATCCAAGATTGTGGGGCAAGTATATGCACCAGAGCTGAGCTTCTCCTGCTCCAATTTTCCGTGCCCAGACAGAATACAAACAACAGAAACTTTGTGTATCTCTAATGAGGACTTCTGAGGAATCAACCCTAGGGTCACCCAAACTTGGCAGCTAGCTCTGCCCTGATCCCTGTGGAAACCCCGATGCCCAGGGATGGACGAACCTACTAATTTGCTCCCAATCACCCAAGCCTGGCCTGCGGGCCCCACAGGGGCTCGTGCTGTCTGTCCCCCAGCGAGAACAGGTGCCTCGATCCCCAGCCCCAGCTGTGAAATTCCCACCGTCCGGGGTCCAGGGCCCGGTCTACAGAGATGGGGAGTCCGTGACAGCATCTGACAGGCGCGCGCAGCAGCCGGGTAAGCAGGGCTGGGAGAGCCGGTGGGGCACGGTCACCGCAGCCGCACACAGACCCGCGGGGACACGCGCGCACAGACCCACATTTGGGAATAGAGACCCACTAAATCCTTTGCGTCTAGCCGCGTTCAGCGGGGGCAGCGTCTCTCGTCTGCCGTGTGCAGCCCTCTCCCCGTCAGGACGCGCGTCCATGCGGCCGCGCAGGCACGTGGCACGGCGGGGACAGGAGCGGGGCAGTGGGAAGGGAAGGAGGCAGCGGGGCTCGTGGCGCCAGCGTCAGCGACTGCAGACTCCCGAAGCCTGGCCAGGAGCTCGGAGCCCAGAGCCACTCTCCCCCACCCAGAGAGAGAGTCTCGGTCCTCCACGACCGCGCGCTCCGCCCTGATGTCCACCTGTATGCCACACGCTTCTCTGTCCTCTGCCACCTCGGCCTGTGGCCGCCCAGGGAAGGAGCCCAAGGGAGGGTACTCGGGTCCCTGCGGAGCCACGTGGCTGCTGGCGTGGGCCTGGGCCGGGGCTGGGCCGGAGCAGCCTTGGTTTGAGGTCCAGGAGCCGGAACACTCAACGCTGCTGACATGTCAGCTGTCGTCGCCACCGTCCCTCGGCGACAGACTCGCAAGCAGGACAACAGGCTTCAACTGTCTCAGTCACAGGAAGCAGACGCCTTGCCCAGCGGCTGGCAGGAGCCGCCCCTCTAGGGAAGCAGCACCCAGAGGCCGGTGACGAGTGTCCACTCAGAGTGACAGCGATTTGCACTGTGACCCACTCCCGGGACTCCCAGCGTGTTGGGGTTCAAACTAGGACGCAACAGCCTTTGTTTTCTCGCAACTCATCTTCTCCTGGCTGCTTTCATTGCGAAGAAACGTCCTGGCCGGACCCCAGCGTGTTGGGCGTGACGCGCTGAAGTCCCTGCCGGTCAGCAACACCCCGCGTCAGCCGTCCCCGGTCCCGCGTGTTTCCTGGCTGCAGGACGGGTGGCGGGGACGCGGGTTGAGGCTCGGCCCCCGCCCCTGTCCTATTCCGCAGCCCGTCTCCCCAGCTGGACGGGGAAGGAGGGGACCGGGAGGGACCAGCCCCACCGCGCAGGGACGCCGCCCCCCTCCTACCGCCCGGCCCGCCTGGCTGTCCCCGCTGCGTGGCGGGAATCACCCGCTCCGAGGACGCGGGCAGACGGCTGTGCGGGGCCGCGTGTCTGGGGGTCTCTGGTGGGAGACCCCCGCCGTCACCCTCCGCCGCCCGGAGCCCCTGGCAGGGAGCGCGA
>VSMD01095695.1:0-50114 GCA_008750895.1 Mirza zaza
ATTTGCGAAACATGTGAATGTAAACCAGGTCTTCATGTGGGTGAATGTTTCAAAAAATATCACACCATGAAAAATTATAGAGATTAAAATTACTCTTTGAATGTATCAATAATTTGAAATATAAAAAATCCAAATAAATAAGTTTGTATGAAAAGAAACTCCAGTTTTTTATTCTACTGCCATGCTTTGTAAAATCTGGGGTATTTAAAAAATTAAATCCCAAGTAGAATAAAGGAATCGAGAAAAAAGCAAGCGAGTGCAAAGGGTTAAGAGACATTTAGGGGGCCATTTTTCAGCCCACTACAAAGAGTTACAGAAAATTAGCATATAACCCAGCAATTGTACTCCTAGTTGTAGACCCAATGGAACTGAAAACATGTCCTCACAAAAACTTGTACACGAATGTTAACAGTATTAATCATAACAGCCAAAAAGTGGAAACAACCTAAACATCCACCATCTAATGACTAGACAACAAAATGTGGTCTGTCCATACAATGATTCGAATATTATTCATCTGGACAGAACTGAAGCACAGATACATGCTACCACATGGTTGAAACTTGAAGACATCAGGCTGAGTGAATGAAGCTCGACATAAAAGGTCACATAGTGTATGATTCCATTTGTATAAAATATCTAGGATAGATTAATCCAGAGAGACAGAAAGAAGACTAGTGTTTGCCAGAGACTGCTCAATGTGTGGAAAGGATGAACATGAATAGTTAAGGTAAGACATACACAGCACTGTATTCTAAAAGACATGTAGATACAACATCACTGAAGTTCTAAGAAGGAAAACTTCCTGGTCAGGGCATGCAGGATTCATAGAGACAGGATTGGCCTTGAAGTCAACCCAGGATTTGCACTTAGTGGGGCTGGGATAGATGGAGAGGGGAAGACAGGGGACACTTTGAAGTCTTAGGAAAGACTTCATATGGCCAGGGCCTAGATGCCTCTACTGAGAAACCACCACCATAAACCTTCATTTCCCTGAGTTCCCAGGCCTAGAAGTAGCAGGCGATTTTTCAATTAGAAGTAGCACCTTCTCCGTCCCCTGCTTAGAGCACAGATCCCACTGACTCACGGCCACGAGTGTAAGGACACTTGGCCTTTTGATGAAGGCAGTTTAGCAAGAACGATCATCTCTTCCCTCTTCTATTTAAAGACCCAAAATCAGAGTTTGCAAGTTCTGAGTCTATTAAACATCTTCGTGGCAGAGAAACCAGCTAGGGATGTATTTGGCACACAACTGCTCTAAACATTACATACTGACCGGCTTCCCTTTGGCTGGTTTTTCAGAAGGTAGGTCAGGGCGGGAATTGATGATATTTCTTCTCTTTAAAGTCTGCTCATCTTTCCTGGCCTTCCGGAGCTCGAGGCTGACCGCCATCCGCTGCTGCCGCCTCATCTAAAGAGGAAAAGAAAGAATTGGAGCATTTAGAGCCAGGAGCTGGGATGTCACCACGTTTAGTCTTTTGAACATGCTTCAAAGCATCTGGTTTCATTTTTACAGATGTGATAGTCTGGAAGGGTTCAGATCACAGTTAGTCAGCTCAGCTCTGCTTACCTCCTCTGCTGTGACTGCACCACATCTAGAAACTGATTCAATCTTCCTCCCAAAGTAAAGGAAAGCCAGGCGCATCCTTGATGGGCCAGGATTATCGGCTGTAAGGACATCTTAGCAAAGCATCCTGTTGCCCTGATTAGCATCATCATCTTCATGGATGCTGATCAGCCCCCAGAGAGTACGCTGTTTCCTAGATGGGCCTGGGCCTTATGGTGGTGGCTAGACAGGTGGCGCTGGGGACCACTGAAGGACCACCAATGCCCTGACCATTGCCACTGTTAGTGGAATCAGTCCGTAGGCCATTTAAGCCTTGATCCCCAAATTTTACTAGGAGAACAGGCTGAGGGAGATTAAAAAAATTTTTTTTAACCTCTCTTTATATCAGTTGACAACTCAGACTTTTAGAGATGGGATCTTACTATGTTGCCTAGTCTGGAGTGCACTGGCGTCGTCATAGCTCACTGCAGCCTCCAACTCCTTTTTTTTTTTATCTTGCTTCAGAAGCCTCCAACTCCTAGGCTCAAGTGATCCTCCTGCCTCAGCCTCCTTAGTAGCTGGATCAAGGCATGTGCCACCCAGCCTGGTTTTGTTTTTTTTTTTTTTTTTTAGAGACTATCTTGCTATGTTGTCCAGCCTGGTCTCGAACTCCTAGCATCAAGTGATCCTCCTGCCTTGGTCTCCCAGAGTGCTAGGATTACAGGCATGAGCCACCACGCCCAGCCCTGTAGACTTTACAGTATTGAGAATCCTGGAGAAATAACCTAAACTTTCTGGATAGATGAGTTTAGGTTGAAGACTTTTTAGTAGTAATTACAAGGAAGTCAAGATTAGATACTTCTGGTTCCTTATACAAGCTATTTCTTGCTTGAAAAAAGGGTCATGATGGTGTTATATGGCAGTGTAGGGACCTTCAAGGCCTGCTGACCAGTTGCATGGCTGCCCAACTCTAAGCCGGCCCTTCCCTTGGTGAGTTTTATACCTTTGGTTTCTCCCTTCTTATCTGATGTCCCTGGCCTGCTACTGTCCACATAGAGGGTTCAATTCCTTTGCTCTAATTGGTTTCCTTTAGTCTATGGTGGTCTTGAAGCCAGACAGACACACCTGTTGGAACAGGTAAGAGTGATCTGGCTCTTGATGATGCCCCAGCCAGGCTACTATGACTATGTGCTTCTTTCCTCCTAAACTGCCTTAGATTCCCAAGGTGCAGCCAACCTTATATGCTATGTCCATCAAGGTGCATAGATGTAGGGCACAGAGCTAGAGCCAGAAAATTATGCAACCAGAGAAACTGAATGATATTTAGAATCTACACACAGCACAGACTCCCTGTCCTCAGCTCTGTGTTCATCCTAGCTTCTCAGATCCAAGTCCTCTTTCTGCAAGGCACGCTTGTTGGCCATATCTGTGTGCTGATATTTTATCTGCTTGGCAAGGCTCCTTTACGCGAGCAGCTGCAGTTAAGCATCTATGTACCTAGGCCTTGGGGCTGGTGGCCAGCCCCTTGGAGGAGGAGAGCTTTGTTTTATAGATGAAGAAACTGGAGCTCTGAGATTAAGTAGCTGCAAGATCCCACTGAAACTTTGAGTCCACAATTGTGTGACTCCTAAGTCCACGTGTTTTTGTTCTCCCCACCCTTAATGTTTTATGATGAAAGTTTCAAACATGCAGAAAAGTTGAGACAATGATTCAGTGAACACCCATGCACCTACCTAAAGGAATGTTCTGCTATATTTGTTTTATCACCCCCCCCACCCCCCCACCCTATTTTTGATGCATTTCAAGCAAGTGCACACCGCACTGGTCCCTGACAGAGCAAGGCAGCAGCTTCATACTCACAGATGCATCTTTGCCTCGGTATTTGAATTTTCTCAGCCTCTCTTCTGGAACATCTAAGGTAGGCATGTTGACTGGAGGAAGTAAATCACCTGCAAATTAGACGTTTACAAAGATATTTTCAGTGCCCATCATGTGGGCTACTATGTTAAAGGCATCTTCAGGCTCTAAGCCTTTAAAGGGCTCATAGTGGGACCGAGAGTAGACCCAGGAAGTCAGCTTCCACAGGCATCAATCACCACACCAGCTCAGCAGGCCAAGAGCACTGTAGGAGTGCCAAGGGAACCAGCCTCTGCATAGGAGTAAAGGAAACTTATTTATTTTTGAGACAGGGTCTTGCTCTGTCACCCAGACTAGAGTGCCATGGTGTCAGCCTAGCTCATAGCAACCTCAAACTCCTGGGCTCAAGCGATCCTTCTGCCTCAGCCTCCTGAGTAGGTGAGACTGCAGGTGTTCACCACCACACCCGGCTAATTTTTAATTTCTATTTTTAGTTACTCAGCTAATTTTTTCTATTTTTAGTAGAGACAGGGTCTTGCTCTTGCTCAGGCTGGTCTTGAACCCCTGATCTCAAA
Source organism: Mirza zaza (assembly GCA_008750895.1). NCBI lineage: Eukaryota > Metazoa > Chordata > Mammalia > Primates > Cheirogaleidae > Mirza > Mirza zaza. The sequence continues at coordinate 3,979 of VSMD01095695.1, forward strand.
CGATCCTCCTGCCTCAGCCTCCCAGGGTGCTAGGATTATAGGCATGAGCCACTGCACCCAGCCAAAGGAACATTTTAAAGGCCATTTGGCTTGGACTGGGCCTTCAAGGACTAGGTTAGGCCAGCTGTCCTGCATACAAGCCTTTCGCATGGCAGTGTCCAAGGAGTTCTGTACAGGGAATGTGTGTGCAGTGGTGAGGAGCCCAGACATGAGACAACACCAGCACATCAGGTCAGAACAGTCTCGAGCAAGACTCACTCAAATCCTTGATAGGCTACCCTCACCCAGTCCGGGCCACCCTTATCTTTTGCTCACGCTACCGCAGCTGCCTCCTGTTTTTCCCATTGCCTCACTCCAAATTGTTCTCTGTAGAGGCCAGGTGATTTTTAAAGGGAAAAAAATCTGATCACATAACTCCCCTGCTTACAAATTCTCCTCACAGGTACAGTGGCATGCATCTGTAGTCCCAGTGACTTGGGAGGATCACTTGAGCCCAGGGATTCAAGACCAGACTAGGCAACATAGCAAGACTCTATCTTTACAAAAAAGATAAAACAAACTCTCTCCTGGCTACCCACTCAGCCTAGAAGAAAATTCAGATTCCCTACACTGCCTTTGTAAGCTGGCCTCAGCCCATCTTATCTCTAACAACTCTTTCCTTGGTCATCATGCTCTAGACCCTTGGCTTTGTTGTCAAGTAGTTCAAGCTCATTCCTACTTGAGGCCTTTGGACAAGCTGTTTCTCCCAGGGTCTCTGCATAGGCGGCTCCTACTCATTCAGTCTCCACTCAACCACCACCTCTAAAATCCTTCCCTCTCTAAGAGTCTCAGTATCTTCCCAATCAGTTTCATTTTCTTCTCAGCTGTACCACACTATCTGATATTTTCTTGTTTGCCCATTTTCCTCGCCCCACTCCCAATGACAATGGGACCATGTGTTACAGGTACGAGTGCTCAGCTCCATCACAATGCATGGCATACAGTAGGTGATCAAATATTTGTTGAAGGAGGTTGGTGGGTGATAAGGTGGCAAAGGGAGTTGGCCCACAATCAGAGGAGAATATTCTAATCAGGTTGAGTTTGAACTTTCTACAAGGCGGTAGGGAATGTTTCTTACAGATGTGCAATGAACATCCCTCTGTTTCTGAGCATGCAAGATGGTCCAGACCACATTATAAAAAAGAGAAAACTAGGCCAGGCACAGTGTATCAAGCCTAAAATCCCAGCACTTTGGGAGGCCAAAGCTGGAGGATCACCTGAGGCCAGGAGTTCAAGATCAGCCTTGAACTGATCTTGAATGGGGCAACATACTGAGGCCAAGTCTCTACAAAAAATTAAAAAATTAGCCAGGTGTGGTGGCACACACTTGTAGTCTCAGCTATTCTGGAGGCTAAGATGGGAGGATCACTTGAGTCTACGTGTTTGAGGTTGCAGTGAACTATGATCATGCCACTACACTCTAGCCTGGGCAGCAGAGCAAGACCCTGTCTCAAAGAAAAGAAAACTAGATAAAGAAGGCCAATAGACTAGTCTTGAGTAGATAATAGCTAAAATAATTTTGGTACCTACGAATTTGGAAGGGACAGTGTAGACAACTTGCAGAATTTCATAAGTGAATTTAAAGCCAAGACTGACATTGTAAGAGAAAGATCAGAAAAAGGATTGAGTCTTGGTAAGGCTCATGTTAAGGCCCAGAAGAATGAAGAACCAGCAAAAGACTAGGAAAAAGAAGGAACTTTGAGACAGAACAGCAGCATGATAGTGTCAGCGGCACCACTAACAGTAGCAACCAGTCAGCCACAGCAAGACAGGAGCAGCAGGAAAGCATGTCAGCTGCTGGGGCAGAGACAAACCAACAGCCCACATGATCTCTCTGGACTTCATCACGGTGGCTCTACCTGCTTTAAAGCCTTGGTGGTCTCCAGAGTTTGGGCAAGAGTAGCCTACTCCTAGTCTGCAAATCTGAGATTGGGAAATGCAAATTACTTCCTGGAATTGACCGGTTCCCCACCCAGATCTCAGAGGTGGCACAGTAGAGAGTGATGCATGGTTTGAACATTAACAAAGCTCTCAACTATTCTGTTAGTCCTGTGGGCCACCTCCCCCACTGGATGCACACAAAGGGACCTTGGTGACATCCAGACTCCTTCGGTGGCTGCCTATGTACCAGAGGGAGCACTTCTATGCACAGAAGTTGGTTTAAGACAATCTCAGGCTTTAGATTAGTCCAATAAAGCTTCAAGCCGGAGGTAGCTTTACTCTCCGCAACACATCAGAACCCAGCACATCTGGGCAGGGAAAGAAGTGTGTTACAAGACAATCCCAGTGCTGGGAGGTCAGGCCAGAAAATAACAGTGTCTGATCCTTTCATCTACTTTTAAGTAATCTCAAATTAATTAATTAAGTACTTAATTAAGTAATCTCTGTCTTATAAAGAGCTGCTTTTTATCACTAAATCCTTGCTATTGTCCATGGTATCCTTTCAAACATCATTTCAAACTACTTTTCTAGTTGCTGTAATAACCAGTGTCAAAAGCATCCATTGGAACCAGAGGTTTGAGTTTAAAGGGAGAGTTAGCTCCTAGGTCTCCAAGAGTTGAGACATACAGCATTTTATAAATCTGGAGTAGCCTAGAATCATGGGCCTGTTTTAGGGAGCAATGGCCAAAACTTATAATTTGCCAGGAATATTGGACATTTAGGATTAAATGAGGCACCATCTACTGCCAAGGTACAGACATCCCCTTTTTGCAGGTGGCTCAGACATCTCACAGCTGCTAAGTATCAGAGGCAGGGCATCAGCCCAAATCTGACTGCTACAACATCCAGGCAATACTCTGTAACAAAGTCTCATCAGGAATGCCCAAGGTCACCACCATGGGTGCCGCTTAACACACAGGGTGAGACACTGAAAAATAGGAAAGCCCATTTTACGCAATGGAAACAATGAAGGCCACTTCTGAAATCCCTGCTATGAGCTGCCACCTCATTGCTGCCTTGCACCCATTGTCAATGGCATGACCATCGCAGTTAAAGAAACTGTCTGAAAGTAAGGCCAGTGTAGTACGAGGGGCTGAAATGCTCCTGGCTTCTGGGGAGACCTAAGGCGGCACCCAGCTCTAGGACCACTACCCAAGGAACCACTCATCCTCTGCCACACCCCAGAAGGCACAGCTGCAAGGAACCTTGGAAGCGGACCAGGGGTTCAGGTGTTTGCCCCCTCCCTTCAAACCAAATATCCCATAAGGTGGCCTAAGCAGAGAAAGCTCAACTTCAGATCAGACAGGGTCCCCTCTCCCAGAGGCATTTTTAGGGAGCAGTTTGAAAGCCACAGATTTAGCCAAATCCCTTCATGTGGGGACACTGTGCAAAGCAGATCCTTCTTGCTTTCACGAGCTCCTCTAGTCACAGCTCAGACGTGCTTCCTTCCCTCGCCTTGCTGTTGGCAGAGTCTGGGAGAGCTGGCTGCCCGTCACTCCTTACCAGTGGTATGAAAGTGTTGAGCATGAGGCTTGAGTTATGCACAAAATCCAAGTTAGTACCTTTCTTTGTTGGTTCTCCAAGTTGGAGATCCAGAGAAGGCCAAATGGATGACACAGGCAAATGTCACCTACCCAGAGGCTTCATTTATCCCTTCGTATAAAGGGCAGCCAGCTCTGCTGCCCCCTATATGCTAGGGGTCCCCTGCCCTGGATGCCAGGTGGCAGAGGCCTAGGGACCCTGCCCCACTTAAGGTCACCTAGGCTCCCAACCTGCTCTTGCTCTTTCAATCCTTTTGGGTAAGGGTAAGGGGACACTGGGGACCTCCAAGTCTTATTAATGGTACTAAGTCACTTTCTCCAGTTGGGGCATTCCAGGTCATTTTTATTTTTTCTATACTTTTCTAGATCTTGCCGAGCTTTCACTGTGAGCATCTTTCATGAACTGAGAACCGTTTTAAATTAAGACATGTCTCATCATCCAAGAGTTGGCTTCTACAAAATAGCATTTTTCAGATTTCAAAGTCACACATACTTAGGGCTTAAAAAATATGGAAATACTTCAGAAATATATTGAGCGTTAACTCTCAATCACCCCCCTCCTCCTCCAAGTTAACCTTTAAAAGCTCACACCACCCTGTGTATGTGCCCAGCCTAGCTGCACACGCAATGAGACGCTTGTCACAGGAGGGGATGTCAAACATGCCGTTTTGTGACATGCATCTTGGACATCATTTGATGTCAGGGTGTTCAGATCCACATCACTCACAGCTATGTCTTCAAAGTAGGATTTGTTTTAAGCTAAAGCCACATATCAGATTAGAGTGAGTGAGGCTTAGTTTCCAGGAAGGAGAGCTTCAGGGGTCCCAGCGACTACTGCCCCATCCCCCAGGGTGCATTGGTCCACAAGCTGGGGGTGCATAAGGAGTGGGGGTGCCCAGAGACTGGAGGGGAAAGGGCCCAGGAACAGGCTTCCACCTTGCCACTCCTTGGCTCCCTGAGGGACTTCAACAGGGACAAGAGGCTCCTGTGAGTTCCAGACACCAGGTTCCATGCTGGGAAACATGGCGAGGCCAGAGGAGAGGCAAGTGTCCCACAGGAGACCAGGCCCTCTACCCAGGTGTCACCCTCCAAGGCTAAGTCAGGTGATCAATCGCCACAGGTGACAACGTCCCGAGGGATATTTCAGGAAGAAAGTACACAAGTCAAGGAAGAAATTACACAAGTGTAGGATCCACAGCCCGCTGTGCAGACTGGCTCCAGACACCCTGTGAGCCCAGTCTGGGCTCAACAGAGCAAATGGACAGCCCCTGACTGCCATTTCCTCCTTACCCTGAAAACAAGCCAAGGGCCACCTGGCGCGGTGTCTGTAAACCGAGGCTGATTTGTAGACAAGGAGAAACAGCAGCCCAAGCTTTTTCAGAGTTGCCGCCCAAAGCAGGCGGCCTGACTTGGGGGAGGGCCTTGAAAGTCACCTCCATTGTTGACAGCAAGGCCACAGCAGCCTCTCCCGGACCCCCCAACAGCTGTCTGGCTCAGTACTTTAGCAAGAGCAAGATGTCCGGTCAATCAATACCCAGACAGACAGACTCAGAGAACCACTCCCAGAGCTCCAGCACCCACCCACACGGGGACAAGCCACCACCCAAAACCCACTCACCTGGCAGGGAGCCACAGCCTCCAGACCCTTCCTCAGCCTTAAATACCCTCAGCAGATAGCAGGTGTTTTGCGGCCCTTGGCCCCGCCCCACAGAGCTGGGTCTGACCCAAGTAGATGACTCCCAGGCCCGGGTGCACATTGGAATCACTTGGGGAGGCTTGACCACCACCCCTGCCTGGGCCCTGGCCCAGAGACTGATTGGTTGGTCCAGGGAGGCCCAAGTCTCCCAGGTGAGTCTCATGCCCACATAGGTGCAGACAGGGGGCAGCCGGGGGCAGCCAGCTTCTGCAGCTGCAGCCTTTCGAGGCCCTCAGGCAAACTATCAAAAGATGAGGGGGCAGCTCCCTGTAGGGGAGGGTTTATGTTCCGGATATCTAAGGCTCTTGGGATCCAGCTAGAGCAAGTGGCCGCTTCCTAAGATCAGACAGTGGGCTTAAAGCTGCTCTTGAACAGCTAATAAGCCTTTACTCCCAAGGCAGGCAAGGAGATTGGGTGGTGGTAAGAATAGGTCTGCTTTGTATTGAAATGGACATAGGAACAACAGTTCAGGTATTCGTGCAACAACTGTTTAGAGTCCCTACTGTGTGCCAGGCCCTGACAACACAACAGTGAACGAATGACCTGGTCCCCAGCCTCCCAGACATGAGCCGAGATGGACACTCCCAGCAAAGCAGGAACAGGACAGCAATTGGGACAACCCAGGGAAGGGGAGGTCAGGGAGGGCTTCCTGGAGGTGATGCTCGAGCCAAGCCCTCAGGAAAAGCAAGTGAACAACAGTGAGAAAGATGCTCCAGGCAGTGGGAACTGCACTAGAAAAGGTACTAAGGCAAGAAAAATGGCCATGGTTTCCCTGAGAATAAAGAGGCCACATTGGTCCGGGCAATAAAAGGTTGCACTGTCTATAAGGGATTTTAAGTTAATGACCAAACGACTTTAGTATCATCAGCATCCAGGAACTGGGAACAATGTCCCATGAGCTACAGCCTGGGCAGTGTCCACCCTACCTTGTTACAAACTCTCCCAAAGTGCTTGGACTTTGAGAGCAGCAGGAAGTCACCGATGTCTTCAGCCGGGTTGTGCATTGTTTTTACTTTTTTGTTATGGAAATTTCCAAATCCATAAAACTAGAGGGAAGAGTACAGACGAACTCTTGTGTACCCATCACACAGGTTCACCTGTTACTGACACGGAGCTGATCTCATTTCTTCATCCCTTTCTTCACCTCTTTTATTTTGTATTTATTGATTTTTGTGGGTGTATTTTAAAGGAAGTCCCAGACATCATAGCATTTCACCCATAACTATTTCAGAATGAATCTCTGACAGATAAAAAGACTTTTAAAACTAAAACCAAAATACCGTGATCAGACCTAACAAAATCAATCAGGTCATTCCCAGTGTATCATTTTAGAACATGCGGCCCAGCCTCGAGGAAGTAGGAAGATTAGTTTTCTGGTTAGGAGGTGGCTGGAATTTTCTGGGTGAGAGATCTCAGTGGCCACAGGGGTCCAGGCAGTGAGGGCAGGGAGAGGTGGAGGCTTTCCTCGTGCCCTGCACTGTGCCACCCCTGCAGCCCCTGCTCACCCACCACTCAGCATGCAGCCAGGTGGTGTGGCCGGCAGCACTCGGTGCCCTTCCCACACCAAGCATCAAGCTTCGGAATTCAATCATCCTTTGAATAAATCTAATCAGCCAACTGCCACAGTCCCCGTGGGACCTGCCCGAAGGTCTCTGAGAGGCAGGAGAGGAAGAATTTTGGATAGAACCCGAGGCCTTGGTGGAAGCCACTCCATCCTTCCTGACTCCTGAGCCCCAGTCACGGGTGAGGCTGCACGTCCCACAGGCTGGAGCCTGCGATGGCCCCCAAATCCTGCTCCCGTCCTACATCTTGCCCCCCCACACTCCGTCAGCTTCACTGTCCCCTGAGCCTGTCTCCTCAGCCCTCCCAGCCTCTGCTCACCATGGGGGGCCACTCACCCACAGGCCTGGTGGCACTTCCTCTCAACTTCAACACCTTCCCAACACACTCTCGTAGGAGAGTCTCGAGATTGAATCATCTGGATGGATCTTTTGGCTGGGTCTGTTTGCTGCTTTGTTTAACCAGCCTTGACTCTTCTGATGCAGTAGGAATCACCAATCCCATTACACAGAGCAACATATCGAGGCTGCGCACATCAGAGTGATTTGCCCAAGGTCACATGATGAGGGACGGCCAGGTCTGTGTGACCCCGTCAAATGCTCTATTGCCTCGTGCTGGGATGGTGGCTGCTGTCCCTCCCTCCCTTTCTTTCTTCCTTTTTCTTCCTTTTCTTCCTTCACTTCCTTCCCTTTTTTTTTATTGTGGTAAAATACACATAACATTTACCATTTTAACTATTTTAAGCATACAGTTCAGCGGCATTAAGCACGTTCACATTGTTGTACAACCAACACCACAATCCAGAACTTTTTCATCTCCCCAAATAGAAACTCTGTCACCCTGAACACTGGCTCCCCATCCCCTCCCCCAGCCCCCGGGACCCCCATTCCACTGTCTGTATCCATGAATTGGACTCCTCTGGGCTTCTCGTGTAAGTGGAATCATATGATATTTGTCTTTTCCCGTCTGGCTCATGTCACTGAGCATAACGTCTTCAAGGCTCATCCGTGTTGTGCAGGTGTCAGGATGTCTTGCCTGCTGATTTATTTGTTTAAAGCAAAACCACATTTTTCATGTTGCCATAGGGTCATTAATACTGCTGTTTATGGTGGCATCCTGACAGTGGTGGCTGTGGGGTGGGGACGGTCCTCCCCAGAGAGATGAACATTCATCCCTGACATTGTCCACAGTGGCCAGGGCAGGGCAGTAAGGACAGCGGCTGACTCCTCAGTAGGTTTTCTTCTTGTTTTTCATCCTCTGCATTTGGTACACCCCCTGGTGCCCACGTCCCTGGCCAACTCCAGCCACCCCCCCAACTTGTACATCACTGGTTATTAGTATGTAAGTGCTTGCTTCTTGTATTGTTAATATTAAAAAGGTTTTTAAAAAATACCCTGGATTAGAGAGTTGATATCACAATTCCTCAAAGGAGTCAGGAAAGATTTTGTGATTGAGGTCAGTCTTTGGGAAATCTCCTGGCTCCTGACAAATGCAGTTGTCACCACCCCTGGCCGCTGTGAGTATGTGTGTCTGTGTGTATATATCTGTGAGTCTCTGTGTGTGCTGTGTATGTCTGTATATATGTCTGTCTGTGTGTGTGTATCTATGCATGTGTCTGAGTGTGCTGTGTCTATGTGTATATATCTGTGTGTATGTGTGTGTGTGCTATGTGTCTGTGTGCATGTGTCTCTGCATGTATATCTCGGTGTCTGTGTATATGTCTGTACATATACACAGACATGTATGTGTATGTTTCCGTGTGTTTCTGTGTGTATCTGTGCATGTATCTATGTGTGCTATGTGTCTGTGTGTGTGCTGTATGTATCTATGTCTGTGCATGTGTCTCTGTGTGTGTATGTCTGTGTGTGTCAGTGCATGTGTCCCTGTACATGTTTGTGCATGTATCTGTGTATGTCCGTGTGTGTCTCGGTGTATGCAGTGTGGTTCCCCCAAGCCCCTGACCGCCCTCTGTGCTGCCTCTGTGATCTCCCCATGCTGCAACAGTTGCATTTGTCACAATTTTTGCAGCTTCCTTGCCTATTCTTCTAGGACCCTGATGTCGTGATGAGTGGCCCCCATCTGTCCCATCTGTGTCTGCACACACTAGGGCGTTAACAGTTTACAATGCCCTTCCATATGTACCACCCCACTTGGGGTGAGATCTGTAGTCAAAGACAGCACTGTGTGCCCAGCACGATGTCCCACTCCCTGTGATGGCTCTGTGGAAGACATGGTGTCCCCAGAGAGTGCAGGAAAATAAGGCCCAGGTCCCAGCAGGAGCGCCAGCAATGTGTGCTGGCCGCCGGAGCAGAGACGACCTGGCTGAGCTGGGCTTGGAACCTTCCTTGGCTTTCCAGACACCAGGCTTTATTTGACCTTGAAAGATTCCAGAAAATAAAGAGACTCTTTCTTTTGGAAAACTAAGAATAAATACTTCTTGACAAAGAAGAATGTGTCAGGGGAGGGGAAAAGGAGAGTAAAGAAGGGAGGATGAAAACTAGGAAAGATTTTTTAGATATTTTCAAGATAATAAAATGGAAATGGCACTTTAGTGCCAAATCAAATCAAATTGAGATATAAGTCTACAATGCAGTATGAAAAAAGAAAGAAATGCAGAAATGTACACCTGCAGAAATCTGTCTTCAGCAGCCTTGACCGCCATATTTCTGGAATCCCAGAGAATTTGTATTCATTAGGAAATCTCCAGTTGGCGTGGAAGCTGAGACCCCGAAGCAGGGCTGACTTTAGAGAACTCCTTGTCCAGGTCCCCGGCCTGTCTCCGCTTCAGTTCAGGAGGACCGTGCTCTCAGGAGCCTGTCTGGGGCCCCACTTTCCATGTCAGAGCTTGAGAGGACAGTTCTGGTAGCAGCCTGCTCAGCCTCTCCCCTCTCTGAGATGACCCTGCAGAATTCCAAGGGTCTCTGGGGCAAGGGGATATTTCTGGGCCCAGGCTCCATGTCCATGTTTGGTCTTCAAGGAGCACTTGGAGGACCTGCCAAGGCTCCATTCCGCTGCCCTCCCGGGAGGGCACTGATCCCCTCCCTACAGCAAGGCTGCAACAAACAACAGCTGGGAATGCGCCTTCCCAGCGCCAAGAAGGACCCTCCCACCACCACCCCGGGACGAGACACCAAAGGAAGCTTCTTGGCATCGGCTGGCATTTGTTTCCTCTTTTTCACTGAAAATAATTTTAGATCCTACAATTAGTCCTTCTCATTGAACAGACTTCAGGCGACGCTGATAAGTTTAAAGAAGGTTAAAAAAAAAATCACCCAAACTTCCACCATCCAAAGCAGTGTGATCACCTTTCAGATAAACCCTCTCCGATCTTATCCAGTCCTATCTTGGTGGTTAGAGAAAAAAAATGGGGTTGCACCATTCCAGAACATTTTTCTTAAAACTCAACAGTGTGTTCCATGCCAATTAATCTGAATTTATAACCTCAGTTTAAAACCTATTCCATTGTATGTAGGTACTATCTTTCATTTAACTAGTCCCCTGTGGATGGGCAGGGGATCGTTACCAATTTTTCATTCTCACAATTTGTTTGACCACTCCAGTCGCAGTTTCCTGCACAATCCCCACCTCTGCTCCTTCTCTGGAAAGCCATCTCAGAGCCGCTGACACCATGCAGGGGTTCCTGAGGGGTGTGGGGGCTTGGTGTCTACACAGCAACCCAAGGGTGTGAAAGATTTCACCTGCCTGCTCCTTGGTTGGAGGAGGCTTGAATCCAGTTCTTCAGTTTCTAGAAACAATGTCTTCCCGTCTTATCACAGATGCCTCCAGACAGACGGGCAGTGGCTCCAGGGGAGGCAACCAGCTGGCAAAAGAGGGTTTTATATTAATGATAAGAATAATGCTGGGTACCGTTTGTTGAGCATCAACCATATTCCAAGCATATTATCTCCAGAACTTTCCCCAAAAGACAATGTCCCATGACAGAGATGAAATCATGGGGCCTGAGGGACTGTTCACCCTCCACCGTGAGTGATGCCTCATTGGGCATTTGCCAATGATCACTCCTGGCACAGAGCTCAGCAAGGAACTGACGACAGAAATGAAGAGGGAAAGGGAGGGGAGAATGGAATGTAGGGGCTGGCGGGCCAACTTCCTAAGCCAGCTGTCTGGTGGCAGGACCAGCCCTCTGCATATGTCAGATCCAGGGGTTTCTGGGAGTGGATGCCAGAAACAATCCCCACTCAACGACCCCCCAAATGGATCACTGTGCTTAGAGTTGTTTCCACCCCAGGGATCTGGCTGTCATTCATTCAATATTTACTGATCATCTAACACTGTGGTCCCCAACCCTTGGGCTACGGACTGGTACCAGTCCATGGTCTGTTAGGAACCAGGCTGAACAGCAGGAGGTGAGCCATGAGTGAGCAAAACTTCATCTGTATTTACAGCTGCTCCCCATCCCTCACATCACCACCTGAGCTCCGCCTCCTGTCAGATCGCCCCCCCTCCTGTCCTTTGTCCATGGACAAATTGTCCTCCATGAAACTGGTCCCTGGTGATAAAAAGGTTGGGGACCACTGATCTAACAGGAGCTAGGCACTTCAAGTACATAAACTCACATAATTCTCATCACAACCCGATTTGGTAAGTACCACTGTTATCTCTACTTTACAGATAAGGAAACTGAGGCACAGAGCAGTCACAGAGCTGGTAAGGGGCAAAGCTGGAGTTCAAACCTAGGAAATCTGGCTTTGGAGCCCAAGTTCTTGGACCTCCACACTCCACTGCCTTCCAGTAAAGAGCCTGGGTGTGACATCATAAAATACATATATTTGCTCTCTGCCACTGATTCCTAGCACAGAGCTCCTAAAATCCTTGTAGTTTCCCGAATGAGAAACTGGCTGCATCTTTTGTTCTTTAACTCTGGTTCCTTAAATCCCTTGGAATCTCCTGGATGGTAGAGCATCTTTTGTTCTAAGGAGGTGACTCTTGCTGGGCTCCTGGCTGGAGGCTTGTCTCTAGAAAGATCTGGCCAGGATTAGAAGCTTGGGACTTCTGGCCCCACCCCTATCCTCTGGGAAGGAGAGAGGGGCAGGAGATTGAATTAATAATTGATCTTGCCTGTGCAATGAAGTCTTGTAAAAATTCCTGAACTACAGACTTCAGAGAGCTTCCTGGTGGTGAATAAGAACATACCAATGTGCCAGGAAGGTGGCATACCCCAGCCCCACAAGGACAGAAGCTCCTGTGCTTGGACCCTTCCAAACCTCATCCTATGTATCTCTTTGACTGTTCATTTGTGTCCTTTAAAATATCAAATATCCTTTGTAATAAATTGGCAATAGAAGTAAACTGTTTTCCTGGGTTCTGTGAGACACTCTAACAAATTATCAAATCCAAGAAGGGAGTTGTAGAACCTCTCATTTGTAGCCAAGTTGGACAGAAGTTGTCAGTAACTTGGTGATTGGCATCTGACCTGGGGGACAGTCTTACAGGACTGAGCCCTTAACCAGTGGTGTCTGTGCTCACTCCAGGCAGCATCAGAGTTCAACTGAATCGTGGTCCGCCCAGTTGGTGTCTGCAGAGAACAGAGAATTGCTTGGTGGGGAAAACACCCCACCTGTCTGGTCACAGAAGTGCTCTGTGTTGAGTACAGAAGGAAAAACAGAGTTGGTTTTTCCATCAGACCAGGCTGAACTCCTGCCCTCACCACACTTCCATTCTATGAAAGAAAGAGCCAAGAAATGATCTAACAGCTCCAGAGAGTATTGTTGGATAGTGAGAAGTGCAAGAAAGGAAAACAGAGCCGTGTCTCAGATGCTGACTCACTATGTGTCTTTGGGAAAATTATTTCAGCACTCGGAGCCTCTGTTTTTTCATCTGCTGAAAGGAAGCTGTTACTCATCTCTCCCATCCACCTGCCTGGGTTGTTGGGAGGATCAAAATGAGTTCATGGACACAGGAGCCCTTTGTTTTTATAGCTGTACCAACACCAACCCAAGATTCCAGGGAATTTTTACCACCTTGGGGATTTAAGCCACTTGCCTTCCATTGAGGAACCCCACTATGCTTTCCCCAGAGACCCCGAGCCAGGGATCCCACCCAGTGCACATCCTGCTGTGTTTTTAAAGGCAGGGGGCATCTTGTGTGCCCACTCACTCTTGGGTGGTAGTCGTCACCTGCCAGTTACCTTCAGGTCCTTCCCCAGACCAAGCGCATTTTCTGAAATGGAACTTTCTAGAAGGCTGACCATTAAACCTCCCCATGAGAAGCTCAAGTGACAAGAGACCAAGCGGCAGCTCTTGCCCCACTGGGCCAGAGGCAGGATGGTCTACACTTGCCCCAGATCCCTTGCCACCCCTGCCAGCCCACCCTGTGACCTCCACTGGCTGCCCTGCCTCAGGCCCCTGCTCTCGGGCTTCATTGTCAGGTTTGGCCATAGCAGATGTAGGGAGGGGATGGGTGAGCAGGAGGGGAGATGCAGGCAAGCCCTGGCCTTGCTGGGTCTGGTTGGACAATAGCTGTACCGTCATCCCCTGGGGGCCGCAGCTTTTCCTACAGCCATATCAGGGTGGGGTGGCTTTCCCTATTGCTTGGGCTCCCCTTAACCCTGCCCCACCCCAGTAAATTGTCTCCATTAGACTCTACGCAGTGACCCCATTGCAGTGTGCTCTTTCCTGCCGGGGCCTGGCCTGGGACAGGCAGAAAACCTGCTGCCAGGGAATGGCCCTTCCCAGGATCACAGTGGGGCAAGTCCTGTGTCTTCCTACTGGCCCCTGCTGTCACTAGCAGCCAGAGGCTGCTGATCAGGTGGGCATAAGCTGGAAGGACCTCAGGACCCAAGCTTTGGGGGAGTGTCTCGAGGGTGGGCTCCAGGATCCGGCTGCTAGGTGAGGCTCCCACCAGACATCCGGCCAGTGTCCTCAAAAGCCCCAGGAGGTATGGGGTGTAGGAAGGCCTTCTCTCCCACTTTACCCAGAGAAGCTCCCCTTTTCCTATTTACAAACCAGACCTCTGCACAAGGATCTGCCAGTTAAAAGTTGTGCTACTAAAAACATTAAAAACAATCCTGTCCAGTGATGAGATTTGTGGGCAGGTAAAGCTCTGGGCTCCCCCTGCCCAGAGACTAACAACAGCCAAGTTCAGAGACTATCTCAGCTAAAATGTTATTGCACCTTTGGGGAAACTGAGGCCCAGCATGGGAAAAGTAGGGTTCATCCTCATGTGTGAACTACAGGCAGAGCAGGTGCTTGGTGAAGGGTTGATGTCATGACTGCTTATTAATACAATTCTCTATTGCCACATTCCAGTTGTCAGAATACAGTAATACCCTCCTAATGGTGTCACCATAAGGGTCAGATGATAACAGAAAGCTTTTGAAAAACATCTATATCCACTAAACAAAAGGTGCCTTGGGTTTTAAGTAGCTGCTTCCCAAAACTAGAAAGATTAAAAAGGAAATCAGCTCTGTGTTCAGGTGGGTGCCTTTTTCCCTTAAGAGGATCTGCAACCTAAATACGAAATGAACAACACTGAGAAGAAACACAAGGTTTCAAAAATCTTCAAGACCTTGAATGTGGCAATGGTTTCTTAAATACAACACCAGACACCTGAGCAGCAAAAGAAAAAATAGATAAATTGGACTTCAGCAAAATTAATTTTTCTGCACCAAAGAACATTATTAAGAAAATGAGGCTGGGCGTGGTGGCTCATGCCTGTAATCTTAACACTCTGGGAGGCCGAGGCAGGAGAATTGCTCAAGGTCAGGAGTTCAAGACCAGCCTGAGCAAGAGTGAGACCCCCGTCTCTACTAAAAATAGAAAGAAATTAGCTGGACAACTAAAAATATATAGAAAAAATTAGCCAGGCATGGTGATGCATGCCTGTAGTCCCAGCTACTTGGGAGGCTGAGGCAGAAGGATTGCTTAAGCCCAGGAGTTTGAGGTTGTTGCGGGCTAGGCTAATGCCACAGCACTCTAGCCTGGGCAACAGAGTAAGACTCTGTCTAAAAAAAAGAAAGAAAGAAAGAAAGAAAGAAAGAAAGAAAGAAAGAAAGAAAGAAAGAAAGAAAGAAAGAAAGAAAGAAAGAAAGAAAGAAAGAAAGAAAGAAAGAAAAGAAAATGAGGCTGGGCATGGTGGCATATGCCTATAGTCCCAGCTACTTGAAAGGCTGGGGCAGGAGGACTGCTTGAGCCAGGAGTTGGAGGCTGCAGTGAGCTATGATGATGCCACTGCACTCTACCCAGGCAACACAGCGAGACTCTGTCTCTTAAAAAAAAAAAAAAAAAAAGACTTACAACTCAACGATAAAAAGACAAACAACCTGCTTTAAAAGGTAGGTGAAAAAATTTGAATAACCACTTCTCCAAAGAAGATAAAATGACCAAAAAGCACATGAAAGATGCTCAACATCATCAGTCATTAGGGAAATGCAAATCAAACCACAATGAAATGCAACTTCATGCCCTCTAGCATGGCTATAACCAAAGAACTGGAAAATAATATGTGCTGGTGAGAATGTGGAGAAATGAGAACCCTTGTGAATTGCTGGAAGGAATGTAAAATAATTCAGCCCACAGTGTAGTGGTTCCTCCAAAAGCTAAACATAAAATTAACACATGACCCAGCAATTCTGCTTCTAGAGAAATATCCAAAAGAGCTGAAAACAGGTGCTCAAAAAATATATGTACAGGTATATTAATAGCAGCACTATTCACAAAACAACCCAAATGTCCATCCATTGATAAATGGATAAAGGAATAGTGGCATATCCATACAACAGAATATTATTCAGCTATAAAAAGGAATGAAGTCCTGACACCTGCTACAACATGGATGAACTTTGAAAACATTATGCTAAGGAAAAGAAGCCAGACTCAAAGCCTACATATTGTGAGGTTCCATTCACATGAAATACCTAGAATAGGCCAGGGGCTAGGGCAGAAACTGCTTACCAGATACTATGTTTCCTTTGGGGCTGATGAAAATGTTTTGAAAGTAGATAGAGATGGTAGTTACTCAACATTGTGAACATACTAAATGTCACTGAGTTGTTTGCTTAAAATGGTTAATTTTATGTTATGTAAATTTCATCTCCATTAAAAAAGTGAATTGGAGACTTTGGGGGTGGGCATAGGGAGGATGAAAAATGGCAGGAAGAATGTCCCCCAGGCGGTTTCTCCCTGGAGACCCAGAGGCCATCTCTGAACTTAAACAATACAAAGGACTTCTAGAGAGAATCAGCCCAGCCACCCACTTTACAGATGGAAAAAGCAAGCCCAGAGAGGGCAGGGACTTGCCACATGATGCACAGGAAGCCACAGAGGAGCTAGAGTCAGGGCTTCACAGTTGGAGGCTGGCACTGCACCGTGACCCCACATGGCTTCTGCTGGCCATGGGGGCTGGAGAGGGCCCATGGCCATGACCAGAAGAGTGAGGTCCAGGCTAACATGGGCCTTCCTGCCTGAGGGCATGGAAGGAACAAAGCCATCAACCAGTTGGTCACTGTGCTCATGTATGTCAGAGGCTGTGGGTGAGGAAACCGGGCGTCCCTCCCTGAGAGCCGGCACCCACCATGGGTCCAGTGGTAGCTTTAAGAGGAAATCTAATTACGCAGCTGTTCTATTTCTGCTGCAGCCTGTACCCCGGGGCTGAGGTCATCAGTTTCCCCATGAGGGCCACAAGAGAAAGGTGAATGTCCTACATTTAGGGCATCCACTGATCCCCCCTGAGGGATCCAGTCAGGCCCTGCAAGGCAAGGCCAGCTGAGCCACTGGAGCCCTGGCGGGGGGGTTCTTTTTTAAGGTTTTGCCGGCTCAGACCTGTTGGGCAGGTATAAAAGGGCACGGCCAGGCTCAGCTGGGCACCCAGTCTCTTCCAGTGTGGTCTTAGGTAGGACTTACAGGGGTACTGGGGGAGACGGGGCACGGGCTGGGGGGTGCTGAGGAGGAGCGCTGGCGGGAGTCACCTGAGGCAATCCGGGGTAATGACAAGAGGTTGGCAGGGGAGGCAGGTACAAGCATTTTCTGAGCACCTGCCTTGCCCCGGGGGCTGCAGAGGCGGCATCCCGGTCAACCCTCCAGTTGACTGCACTTCAGGCCCGCTGTACAAACAGATGAGGACACAAGTCCAGAGAGCTGCCAGGACTCCACAGGGAAACAGGAGCAGCTCAGATTTGAACCCGGATCAGCCCCCTTCCCCTTGTGCCACCTGCCTTCCTGGGGCAGTGGGGCTGGATTCGTGCTGGGTTCAATCCCAGCCCTGCCCCTCCTGTGCTCTATAAAGTGTCTTTCATTCTGAGGACCCTTGTAGCTTTCCATTCCGTGAGCTAAATGTTTTCTACGTTTTGTGGTTTGTGATTTTTGACAATGGGTCTTGGTTATCGAGACGTAATGGCACCAAGACAGTCAAAGTGACATGTGGGAAAGATGCCAAAGGTTATCAAAGATGTCTGGAAAGACAGGAGTATTGTAGATGCAGGGGGGCCTTTGGGGGGGGGGTGACCAAACAAGAGGCTGGCGACCACTGAAAGGTGGTACTGGTATCAGAGATCTGGACATCCCTCAGGGCAGCACCTGGTGGGAGGGGTCTGTGCCCAGGCTGCCAGGCCAGGACAACAGCAATGGCACCTCCACTTGCAGCTCACAGCAGAACCACTGCTTTTTTGGTTTTTTTTAAAAAAGCAGGCTGATTGGTATAAACAAAGGAGAATTTCTCGCCCCACTGTCCCCAGTGGAACAATTGAAAAGGACCCCAAGCCTCAGATGTGGGCAGATGTTTTCTTTTCAAGGCAAGTCAAAGGCATCTTAATCTGACTTTGCTGATACTTGAATTTCCTTTCATGCGGATTTTGGTCTCCTGTCCCTGTTGACTTCTATGTATGTTAAGCAGAACCAGGGAAATGGAACAGCAAAAAAAAAACAAAAACAAAAAACAAAAGACGAAAATGCAGTTGAGCACGGGAGGGGCAACGAATGACAAAAGGAAGTTTACATTGAGCAATTGTAGCTTCAGAAAGCACATTGGAGGGAAGCTGAAGGAGGTGACAGCGCTGCCCAAGGTGGCTCATGGCAGAGCAAAGCAGGAGCCGCGTCTCCTAGATGCTGAAAGAAAATTGCTCGATGCTATCGGCAGAAGCCAGGACTCCCAGCCCAGTGCTCCCTGAAGATAGGGCATGGGAAGGATTAGGCAGGAGTTCTTAACTGGGAGCCCAGGCATCTTGACTTCCAAACCCTAGATAAGAAAACAATTGCATTGTGATTTTCAATAGCTTCAACTGAAATGTGTCGTCTCCTCCCCTTTATAACCCAGTCTCTTATTAATTACAGCCTTATTAGTAGGAAACAGAAGACACTGGTATTTTCATATCAAATTATTATTATGGTTACAGATATCTCAAAATGTCATTAATTCTCATTGCTGCTTCAAAACCAGTGCTTGTTAGACCTGCTGCTAGATCGAGTTATTCCATGCGTTTGTAAAGAGGCACATATATTACTGTATCATGCATCTTTAACATTTGGCTAATTATATTTTAATGTCACTTGTTTCCCTGGTAATCCTATGTATTTTATTACTTCAATTTGAAATATTTGGTCCAAGGGGACCCCAGGCATCACTAGGCAACCAAAGGAGTCCACAGCCCACGAGGGCACAAGACCCCCCACTCTCCTCCCCTCATTTCTTGTTTTCTGTGCAATGGCTCAGTTTTGGGGACACAGAACCTGGGCTCCAGCGGAACTGGCTAAGACAGGCCCCACAGGAAGAGCATGCCTGGCTTTGCCTCCAGCACTCGCTGCGCTGACTCAGCCTCTTTTGGAAATGGCAGGGGTCTTGGCAGGTGACACACTGGCATAGCACAGCAGGGGCCCTGGGCATAGTTGGGAGACCCCTGCTCTCCAGCAGGGTTATGTGAAGACGCAAGCTGTACTCTCGGCCTGGAGAACAGCACCACTGACAGAGGGTCTCAGAACCACACCCTCCCTGAACCTTTGAGAAGGTTCTTCACCCCCAAGACATACTGGGGAGGCCTCTCTCTTTGTTCCCTTGAACCCCCGGTTCCCCTCCCTCCTAGGGGTTCAGCGAATCCATCTAGGGTTTGGAAGTCAAGAGGCCCCTGTTTGACCCCAGCTTGTCCTTGTTTCAGAAAAAATAGTCACTGACCGAGGCAATCATTTTGTACCAAGAACCTGCCTGGTTTCTGGTGAAGCCTCTGGACCCCTGCTCAGATTAGTGGATATTTTTTTGAGACAGAGTCTTACTCTGTTGCCCTGGGTAGAGTGCAATATTGTCAGCCTAGCTCACAGCAACTTCAAACTCTTGGTCTGAAGCAATCCTCCTGCCTCAGCCTCCCAAGTAGCTAGGACTACAGGTGCATGCCATCATGGCTGGCTGATATTTTTCTTTTTGGTAGAGAGAGGGTCTCACTCTTGCTCAGGCTGGTCTCGAACTCCTGAGCTCAAGCCATTCTCCTGCCTTGGCCTCCCAGAGTGCTGGAATTACAGGCATGAGCCACCATGCCCAGCCAGATTAGTGTTTTTAAATGCAAAGAATAAGATACATAGAGCTACCAAGGAAAAAAATGGTACTGAAATACTGTTATGAAAATATTAAAAAATTAATTTGTGATATGGTAATAATAAATATCCTTCATTATTAATAAATTTAAATAACAATATCTCATTGAGACTCTAAAGAGACCCTAACTTCAAAGTTGAGATGAGGATAAATAATACCTTGTGATGTCTGTGCCCACTCTAACATGAAAGAACCCCTCTGATTTCTGCGGAGAGCAAGATAGGCTGTGCTGGCCCTACGGTGGCTGTGGCCTCTGTTCATACCTGAAGGGAAGTAAAAACCAAGCGAAAATTGTTTTCCTGTCCCATTTTGTGGGCCCTGGTTAAAAACTCTTGCTTCCACCTCTCCTTGCTCTGGTCTCCTCCATAAAATAGGCTTCCTGATCCCCAGCGCGCAGCCTGGGAGTCTGGAGCGTATGAGACGGCAGATGCAGAAGCATTTTGTTGTGTGGGGCACCCCACTGTGGGCATTTATTTGCTGATTTCTTAGTCTTGGTTATGAAGACCTAATGGCACCAAGACAGCCAAAGTGACAATTGGGAAGCAAGCCCTTGTCTCTCCCGGGGCATCTGCTCCAGCCTGTGCCTGCCTCCCCCACAGCACCCAAGGAAGTCCAGGCTCCTGCCCTCGGTTCCGTCCTGCTCCTCCCTTAGCCAAGCCGTGATGCCTGGTGGGTACAAAGGGGAATGTGGGGATGATGTGGATCCCATGCCCTTCCTGGCACCTCCCGACAAGGAGAGGATCGAAGCCATGAACAAACCCTACGACATTAAGAGGTCCTGCTGGGTCAAAGACGAGAAGGAGGGCTTCATCGCTGGGGAGATCCAGTCTGAACAGTGTGACCAAGTCACTGTGAAGACCATCACCAACCAGGTGAGTGGGGAATGACCTCCAGGAGGAAATTGACCTTGGCAGTAGCAGGCACCCAGGCCTCCTCTGGACCTGCTTCTGCCCAAGGGGCAGGGTGGCAAAAAGAGCAGATGTCTCTAAGTCCCACATGCGGGGGTCAACTCCAGACTCAACTACACTCAAGCTGTGTGGCCCTGGGCAAGATGATTTCCCTCTCTGAGGCTTGGATCCATCACAATAGAAATCCTGACGTGACAGGAATCTCACACAGGATCTATTTTCTAAGAGTCAGAGTGAGCACCCCACCCATCCGCAGTCTCCCAGTGTGCTGTGGCCTAAGGTGGCATGAGGAACTCGAAACAGGGCCCCAAACACCCTAACTCAACTGTGGGAGTAACAGGTGTTGTTTCCCAAGCCCCTTGCTGCATAGCGGTAGTGTGCTGGACCCAACCTGGCTTATGAAGACACAACACTAAACATTCAGGGACTCTTCAGCCAGTCGTTAAACCTGCGATAGCTTGCTAGTAGCCATAGTGGGAGTATTTACACCATGGAAATTGGCAAATGCTACAGATCAAGGATTTCCCCCACCTAGACAGCTGGTTTAGCAACACACCCCTCTCTCTGCTGGTCCATATTGCATCTGACCATGAGGTATGACTTGAGTGGATAGAAAATTTTTAAACCCCTACCCTGTGGCTGACCCCTAGTGAGGCACTTGACAATTTGTTTAATCCTTCTGACAACCTTATGTAGTAGAATTCCTTGACCCAATTTTGCAGAGAAGGGAAATTGAGGATCAAATGTACCTGAGGTTACTGGGGCAAGGTCGCAAAGATAGCAAATGAGGAACTTGGATCCAAACCTGCGGCATCTGGCTCCAATGCCCATTCTCCCTCTACGTTGCCATACCACCTTTTCACGGCGGGCTACCAAAGGGGAGGGGGAAGTCAGTCCCTGGTTAATTTTCATGAATAAAAAAACCCAGAGACCTTTGATGACCAGAATGAACAACCACTGCGTTTTTCTCTGTGCCCGCCTTCGACAGGTGTGGTAGTAAAAAGACAGGGAGGCTGGAGCCACAGGGAGATGTGAAAATCAAGCTTAATTCTCAGGAGAAACATACTTTTCAGAGGGGACAGGATTGCAGTGAGAAATGATGTGACAACACTTAACTTTCTTGAGTATGCACAGTGGACAGGGCCAGCGAGCGGGTTTAGGACAGAACAGATGGAGCCTCTGGTGCTGACTCGCCTGGCTCCTATGAGAAAGTCAAAGACCCCAGTTCCTCTACTGGGGCTGAAAGGGAAGTGCCCACATGGTGGCGAGGACCAGAGATCTGGAAACTACGGGAAATAGACTCCAAGTAGAATGCAGCCTGATTTACTATGGGTGCGGAGATCACTACTAGGTGGATTTTCCAAAACTGCCAAGATTTCAGATGATCTGCTTGTTATACTCATACATTATTACAAGTCTCAGAAATCCCAGTATATATTCAGGCTGCACATCTAAGGCTGCAGGCAGCTAAGAGATATTTATTTTCTGGATCATGTCTGAAGCTTTGATCCCAGATGCCAGGACTCGGGAGCTGGAGGTAGTTTTCATTCATAGATGAAGAAATTGGGGTGCAGTATGGGGAGGGGATCTGTCAGCCTTGCACAGGAGCCCACATATCTACTGCTGAACACTCACTGCTACTTCCTTTTTGTCTTCTTTGCTTGCTTGCTTGCTTGCTTTCAATTTTATCCCTCAAGGTGGTTTGGTGGGAGCAAGGAAATGTCTTTAAAAAAAATGGAAAAGTTCATTACTATTTTGGAACCACTACTAGCACTCAAGGCAGAGGGCTACAAGTCACATCCCTGCAAAATGTCCCCCAGATCAAAGAGCGAGTTCTGATCAGCTACCAGGATGGATTGGGCTGGAGGAAAAGCACAGGTCAGAGGTGCTCTGTAATACAGGGAGCGGATGTCGTAGTTTACAAGGTATTTTCACGTGATTCCACTTAGGTCCATGTAATTCTCTCAGCAATCAGCCAAGGAGGCCACTGTCACCCCCACTTCAGAGGGGACGCAATGAAGGCTGTTATGATCTCAGAAGTCCCTCCCCATCCCAAGTCACATGGTGCCATGGGGCTGGACCAGGAGTTGAGCCCACTGGATGCTCCACTCCAGCTACTTCTAGGACACCAGAGGGCGTGTGGCACCCTGGGCCAGAAGCCATGTGGTTGTGACAGCTCTATTTCATAAGCATGTGCTGCTGTGTCTTTTTTTTTTTTAATCATTTACAAATATGTTTAATAGCAGCAGTTTTTTATATTAAAGAGAAGCAAAGTTCAAAGGCCCAGCAATAATTACGTTTAACACTTGATATACATATGAACAAAGACATAAGGCTATGGAGTAACACTGGATTTAAATAAAGGTATTATAGGTATAATTGACTATAACTTGTTTTATGAATAAATAAGAAAAAAGTCACTGGCTGAAAGGGATACCAGACCACCTCTACTCCCTGCCAACCAGGCAGACTTCCCACTCTTAGACCTTGCCAGGCAATGACCACATGCCACACCACTAGCCCTGCTGGTTTAGAGGAAACAGTGTTTGGCCTGTGGCTCTACAGTCTTCATCCTAACCTAGTTCCAGCTTCCAGGAGCCCAATCCATGCCTTTGGTCACCTGAGACATTTAATCAACATCAACACCTCTGCTGGTTTCAACCTTAAATGCCACCACCCGCCAGAGAGGAGGCTCTCACTAGATTCTAAATCTGTTATTTAAATTACTTTTCAATTAAAAAAAGAGAGAAATAGAGAATACATTTATCAGAATAAGGCCACCCTAGGAATGTGCTTAAGTTCTCCATTCAACTTTTGGATAATGGATGAAATTATAAAGAATAAACATAACCTTTTCCCTAGGTCTGAGGCTACACTGGCAGCTTCTGAGGTTGGTCTACAGTGTTCAGAAAGACACATTGCCTAAAGGGTCAGGCTAGTGATGTATTTATTAATAGCTCCATCCATCCAAACATCTAACCATACAAACATCCATCCATCCAAACAGCCACCATTCATTCATCCATCCAACCATCCACTCAAACATCCACCCATCGAAACATCCATTCATCCATATTTCCAAACATCCATCCTTCTAAACACTTATCCATCAATCCATCCATCCATCCATCCATCCATCCATCCATCCATACATACATACATCTGCAAATGAGGCCTTGCCAACCACCAGTGGGCAGACATGCAGCATCCAGCACTGGTCCTTCCCTCCTCCTGAGTTTCACGGTGGGCTCCATGTGAGGGAGCAGCCTGTACTCCTGTTAGAGGATGGTTGTAGCACTTCCCAGAGCACAAAGTAGATGAATGATACCAAGTTTTCTAGGCTCAGATAAGTCAACCACAGTTAAGCTGAGGCAACACTCAGGGCTCTGGCCATCCCCTATTGGTCCCCCATCAATGACCAAGGACAATTGAGACCAGAGGTCTCGGAACTCCCCAACATTCAAAGAACTGGCCTGGGAGATGAGGTCAGAGCTAATGACAGCAAGACATCCCCCCAAACATTGGGGCAAAGTCTTGCATAAAGGTATGGTCAGGAATCTGATGCCTACAAGGGGAGAAGAGGGGTTCAGGTTGCTGTTGAGGGCTTCTGAGGGTTTCATCACCAGGGTCACTGGTCTTGGTAACAGGTCTCTCAGGAGCCCCTTGGGTGCTCTCACTGGGCAGTATCTGCAGATGTCAGCCATATGGCCCAGACTTATGGCCAGTGACTGAGTCTTGCTGTAGCTCTCATGCAGCTCACTGGGCAGGCCAGGCCATACAGCATATTGGTGGGGACGCCTCTGTCCCACTGGTGTGCTCAGGGCTTGTGGCCCACCCAGGCCCTAATACCCAGGAGCCACAACAGCCAGGGATCGGGGGGAGAGGAGGCGGCCACTCAGGGAAGCCCTTGGCTCAACCTCACGCTGCTACTTTGTCTTGACCCCCCCAGACGGTCACCATGAAGAAGGATGATATCCAGTAGATGAACCCGCCCAAATTCTACCAGGCCAGTGACATGGCAGACATGACCTTCCTGAATGAGGCCAGCATCCTGGACAACCTGCGCCAGCGCTACATCAACATGAGGATCTATGTGAGTGCCCAGGGTGGGGCTTAGGTGGGGAAGACGGGGGCCTGCAGATCTTCTGCTCCTCTTTTGAAGGAAGGGATACCTGCTCCACCCTCCCTATTCCTAATGCATATTATCACTCAGACAAGGGCACAGACATGATAGAACTTCCACCCAAGCCTTCAGCATCTCAGTAATGGCATCATCTCCATGGGCAGCTGAAATATCTTGTACTGAGGCTGTCACTCAGAAATCTTCCTCCTCATGCTCCTCCCCACTTCCTCAAATGCTCCAATCAAAACATCATTTTCTCCATGATGATTTCCAAACATACATCCATCCACTCATCCACCCATTCATCCATCCAAACATCCATCCATCCATCCACACATCCATTCATCCAAATATCCATTTATCCATCTATCCAAACATCCATCCCCCCAAACATCCAAACATCCATCCCCCCAAACATCCATTCATCCATCCATCCAAACATCCACCCATTCATCCATCCAAACATCTATCCATCCAAACATCCATCCGTCCAAACAGCCGCCCGCCCATCCATCCATCCATCCATCCATCCATCCACTCACCCATCCACCCATCCACACATCCAACCATCCAGCCAGCCAAAAACATGAGGAAATGTGATTTAAATGTAGCCTGAGGCACTTAGGAAGAACAACAGGCTGCATCCTTGAAAGAGTTTGGTTTCTGTTTGTCTGAGGTGATGACCAAAGTAGTTTGCAATCAGTCTTCTAAATGTCTTGGAAATACTAAGACAGAGGATGATTTCCTCAAGGTGCTGGTGACTACACTCCTAAGTGGGTTGTAAGGAAGTTTTGGTGTTTGTCTCTCCAGATGTCTTTACTAAATAGGAAAGGTGCTTGTCTGATATGAATAGGTGAGGTGCGCCTGATTTCAAGGTCGAGGCCGTGAGGGATTCCCCTGCCTGGGTTTGTGGCTGCTGTGCCCCACTCTCCTCGTCCTCCTTTACTGCCTCATTGGTCCTGGATTCAGGCCCCTGCAGCACCATAGCCCAGGAGGTGCTGGAAGATCTCTGGAAAGCTCTTGTGTATACCTGCCAGGCCTGGAGGCTAGCAGAGCATTCTCTGACCACTGGTCTAGGAAGAGCTACTTGCACCCTTGGCCGGGTCTGGAGCCTGGACTGATAATATTGGTGTCAGTGGGCTCCATGGCCAAGCTCAGGGCTGGGCTTATTCGGGCCTGCTCTGCAGCCAAGCCCTTGCTCCTTGAGGATGGCCACTGTGTCTTCCAGCTAAGGGACTACAGGCTCCGTGGAGTGTGACCTGAGGGACCAGGGCAGGGAGAAACTTCTGACATCAAAGCACCTCGTGGAATCACTAGTTGAACAACTCTGGCAGGCAAGGGCTGCTCTCACAGCCCCAAATTCTTCCCTCTCATACCCCTTCTGACCAAAACGCAGATGGAGCCGGCTTCTGCGCTGCTGTCTGCCCCCACGCCAGAGCTGAGATGGGCTGGAGGGGAAGTGTGACGCAGTGGCTGCAGTCCCAGGATGGGACGCTGCTTGTCATACTCTCAGCTCTCCCACAGGGTCTTCTTCATCTTCTCTTAGCTACTTTTTCTTCGGATTACGTTCTATTTAATAAGTTTCCTCTTAAAAACTCAGCATATCACAGTTATGCTATGGAGAAGCTGGGCGAGGCACTTGGACCAAAATGGAAGGGTTTAAAGTTGAATTAAGAAGAGGCGCATGGCAGAAGCATCAGCAGTCAGTGCGACCGTCCAGCAACGAGAAGGGAAAGTTTGGGATGCGTTGATTTGGCCATTTCTTGTCTGCACTTATTCTCCCTCCCCTCAGATAATTTCTTTTACTACTTCGTTGGTTTTTCTGTCTTTTTTTTTTAATGGAGTGATTTCTTGCCAAATTGCAATCTTGGAGTGAAAAGAGAAGTTGGGGTCTCTTTTTAAGAGTAGGTCAAACCCAGCTTCCCATCAGTAGGGAACTATGTCCACATAGCGAGGACTCTGCAGCTCCAAAATCACCCCAGAAGTGTCACACTGGACCCTCATGGACAATTTCTCATATATGTTAAGTGAAAAAGGCAAGACATAAAACAGTACTGTAGAATACTATCTTTTGTTCTATATACAAGGGGAAGGGGCTAAGAATGTGTCTCTGGATTTGTTTTACATGCATCAAAAACCACAGAAGAGGGTATAAGTAACTAGGTCCTTTTGCTGTGTACGTGTCCACATAGTGACTGTGTTACCTGTTCAAATACAGATGGCCTCTGGCATATGATGGTTTAACTTAATGATTTTCTGACTTTACAATGGCGCAAAAGCAATACCCATTCGGTAAAATCCTCGATTTATGATGGGGCTACATCTAAATAAACTCATCATACATTGAAAATATCATAAGTCAACTTACAGTACAACATTTCCCACTTACCATGTGCTCATCTAGACGTAACTCTAACATAAATCAAGGAGCATCTGTCATCAAACAAAAGAAAAAAATATATATTAAAGAGAAAGCTCATCTTGCTCAATGAATAGAGACTCAGACAGGCATAGGTTTCGCCCCCAGAAGACTCATTTTGTTCACAGCCTGCTCTGTGATAGGCTGGGGCCTGGAGGGACTCAGCCGAGGGAAGAGGGCCCCAGGAGGTTGGCCAGCTAACCATCTTCCTTTCCTCCCGCTAGACCTACTCGGGCCTGTTCTGCGTGACAGTCAACCCCTACAGGTGGCTGCCCATCTACGGGGCCCGCGTGGCCAACATATACAAGAGCAAGAAGTGCACGGAGATGCAGCCTCAACTCTTCTCCATCTCTGACAATGCCTACCATGACATGCTCATGGGTGCGTGGGGGCAAGGGCTGCCGGGGCTGGGGTAGCTAGAGACAAGCTTTCCTTTGCCCTTGTGGCTCCATGAGCATTAGAACCGCTGCTGCCTCATCCCAGCCCTGACTCGGCACCACCCATCGAAGTTCTTTGCTAGATGTTGAGCAGCTACAGTAGCAGCTGCATGTGATATTAACACCACGTGCTAGTGCTCAGTGAATGCACACAGCACCCTTGAGGCACTAGCCCTACCTCACACCCTACTCATTTAAGCTTCACAAACCCATGGGATGCCAAGGTAAGTAACTTGCCCAGGACTCAAGTCAACACCCTTGACCATTACCTGGACGATTTTTGCCGAATGGTATAGTGGCTCCTTTATGTGATTTTTGTGACCATTTCTCTTTATGTTGCTTATGACTGGGTAGCTTTATGACCCAAGAGAACTGGCTGGTAGAAACTGGCTGATAAATTCTTGGCACTTTCTATAGACTGCTGTAGTGGGCATGTGGCCACACAATACTGGGTTTTTGGCCTCCAACTGCAGCCAAGGCCACGATCTGAGCTGGTTGGGACTTGGGGAAGGGCTGAATATTTGGCTGGGGTATCATCAAATGCCTAGTTTCTAAATGTTTCCTAATTACATCTTCCTGTTGCTGTTTTCTTCCCTACAGAGCGTGAAAATCAGTCTATGCTAATCATGTAAGTGTCTCTTCTGTCTCTCAGTCTATACACATATAATTAGGTCTCTGTCTTATACATGTAATTAAGCCTTCTTAGAATTAATTGGGGGACATTGTAGGGAACTTTGCAGGCGGTGAGTGGGCTCAACAGAGCGAGTAAGGCTGCACCTGCTAACCCGAGGGGGGCTCTGCATCCCCAGGGCCTCCCCACCTGCCTATCTGTCTAGGCCAGGGGCACAATGTGACTAGAAATGTGTATTTCCTGTTGCTTCCTTCTCTTGGCCAATGCACCCTCTTCCAGCGTTTCTCTCCACTCCCGTTTTCTACCTGCAGTGGAGAATCCGGAGCTGGCAAGACTGAGAACACGAAGAAGGTGATCCAGTACTTTGCCAACATCGGAGGGACTGGCAAGCCCTCTGATAAGAAGGTACAGCCGACTGGGTGGACTCAGGGTCCATTTCCCATCTTCCAGCTTCTGCAACACACAGCAGAGCCTGTGGGACCTTCACAGTGGCTCTGGGGGTCAGGGTCATCTTATAGATGATGACATTGAGGCCTGGAGAAAAGCGACTTAGCTGGGGTCACACAGGGAGAAGGTGACCATAGAGCAGGGTCTCCTCCCACAAAACTGGTTCTGCTGCCCCAGGCCACATCTGCCCCCAGGAGGACACTGGCCCAAGGGAGACAGGGAAGGGGGCTCTGCCTTAAGCTTCTGTAGGCTGTGGCTGTCCCAGGGGCACAAGGAGCACAGACTGGACTGGCAGCAGCTGTAAAAAGCCGACAGAGCATAGGAGAGCTCCCGAGGGAGACCAAGGATGCACAAGGAGGGAGGGGACACTTTCAGGTTCACTCAGGGGTCTCCCCACAAACAGCAAAGTGAGGAAATAGCCGGGAATCAAGGAATCCCCCACCCACCTGACATTACGGAGCTGCAGAAGGACAGACATTGTCAGGCAGTGGCCCTCCACCCCAGGTCACTACATGTTGCCCCTCTGGCCCTGACTTCCCAGCAGCCCCAAGGCCACTCCCCTCCTGGGTCCCTGGCACATAAGACACTGTCATTAGCAAGCCCAGTCACTCAGCCCTGGTCACCCCACCTTGGGTTTCTCTCAGGGCCAGGGGTCCCTGGAGGATCAAATCATCCAGGCCAACCCCGTGCTGGAGGCCTTCGGGAACGCCAAGACCACCAGGAACAACAATTCCTCTCGCTTCGTAAGTGTGAGCCCAGGGGTGATAGGACAGGAGCCATGACCCTGTTCCAGGTGAAGAAATGGGGGTTGATTTAAGCGAACTTGAAGGGAAAGAGGAAATCCCAGGCATCTCCTTCCCAGAGATTTTTAAGTTGTGCTAATCAGGACCTAATCAGTGAACAGAACCCACTTCAGTATTTCAATCAAGGGGCTTTGATGCAGAGATTCTCAGCTGTGGGAAGCTGCAACCCCCTAGAAGGACGTAGGAGAGGTGCTGCTCCTGGGCCCCTGGTGGATTCTAAAACCAGCGTGGCTGGCCTTCCGGTTGGAGCTGGAAGCACCAGGGGAACTCAGCACCACCTGAGGTGCTGCCCAAGGAGGAGCCACACCTGGCCTTCTGTCCAGCCTCCCTAGCCTGCTCTGGGGCCTCCCATGGCAGAGCCCAGGGAGCTGGCAGGAACCCCCTGGGAAACAGGGCTGAGGCCAGCAGGTGAGGGACAGAGGTGAGGGCAGACAGGCCGAGGAGCAGCCAAGACCGAAACAGATTCCTGTCTCCAGGAGAATTCATTGGTGGCTCTACCATAAGTCAGGAAGAGGAAGGGGCTGTCTCTTGATAAGGAGATTCAGGACAGTTCCCAAAACCTGGCTGGCCAAATTCCCATGATGCCTGGCCTCTGAGCAGAATCCCGAAGGATCCCGGCCCCTCCTGCCGAGAACTCCCCTCCCCCACAAAAGCCCCAAACTGCAGACCCTAGATTCAGCCTCCGAGACCTTCCTCATGGGAACTCCAAGGCTCTGCATACAACCCCATGTGCCCTGGTTACATCCCGAACAGTGACCCTTGGCTAAATCCAGTCCGCTTATTGCTCTAAAGCTCTGGACAACCTCCCTCCTGACCCCTGCCCTCTCTTCCCTATTCAGGGCAAGTTCGTCCGGATCCATTTCGGAACTACAGGCAAACTTCTAGAGCTGACATCGAGAGCTGTAAGTCAGGCCCTTGTGGTGGGCTCGTCCAGGCAGGACCAGCCACATAACTTGTGAGGCCCAGTGCAAAATGAAAATGAAGGGCTCTTGTTCAAAATACATTAAGAGTTTCAAAACAGCAACAGAGGAACATTAAAACAAGTGTGAAGTCCTTCTGAGTGCGGCCAGTTGGTGCCCTCCTCGAAGGCCTCCCCAAGGGCAGTCGGGCCCTCAAGGCTGTGCATCGGGAGAGGGGAGAGTAGATCCCACCGCTGGCAACCTGGCCACTGCACTGGGCTTTAGAGAGGGGTTCCTGTTTCCCATGGAACCCTGAACTCCAGGGAGACAGCTCTGTTCTCACTAGCGTCTTTGCTTCTTCTCATTCAGATCTCTCAGAGAAATCTCGTGTCATCTAACAGCAAGCAGCCGAGAGAGGCTACCACATTTTCTACCAGATTCTCTAAAACAAGAAGCCTGAACTTGTTGGTAAAAATCTTTACATTCGTCTCCCTGCCCCAAACTCACTTTTCCTCTTTTCAACCATGAAAAGAATTCCTGTGTGCAAAGGGTCATGTGTCACCTCTGTGGTCCTATGACAATCCCTTCAGTTTAAAGTTCTGTGAATGCGTCACAGGGAACTTTCTGAAAGTTCTACTTGCACATCTTGTCCTCACAGTAGCCATATGAGGCTCAACGCTGTTGTTGGCCCATTTCACGGATAAGGTTTTTGGCTGCCTGCAACTCATGGCTGAGACATGGACCTGGGACAGGAGGCTTTAGATCCCCCTGCAACTGGGACCTGCTCTCTCTGAGTCTGATGCTTAGGTAGTGGCAGAGGCGTCCAGCCAGGACCATGATTAGCTCTGCCAGTGCTTGCATGCTCAGTAACAACAGGCTCCCTCTGGGCGGACACAGTCCACACTGGGTGCACAGCTTGGAGAGCAGAGTGCTCTCACCCACTCAACTTGATGCCCTTGTGCGGGCATCAACATGGCCAACTGTCCACAGCAGACCTGCTCAGGACGTAAGGTGGGAAGAGGGATGAAGACTCAAACTTCCACAGGCACACCTCCTAACCCAGCCAGAGATGAATGCATTGGGCACCCTCCCCCACCCACAGAGAGCTTTATTTGTGTTGAACTAAGTATATTTTTATATTAATGAATGGCATTTTGAAATTAGAAGACTTCACATAAAAATCTAATTTCCTAGGTTCTCTTAGATTAGCAGAAGATCCAGTATCTCTGAGTTTGCCCTCCTACCTGGTACTAATCAGGGCAGTTGAGTGGTGTTGGCTCCTCTGGCTGGCGCTCAAGCTCTCTTGTTAACCAAACTCCCCACCAAGCCCTATTGCCTCCCTCATGCTGGAGCAGAGTGGCAACCACCATTTATCTTCCTTCTTGTGTTTTAGTTTTTCCCTTTAGGAGAGATAAAATGAAAGGGAAACATTTCTTATACCCATGTCTCCTTCCGAAAGTAAATATACAAAGATAGACCAAGAGGAGCACACATCTGAAGAAAAACAGAAATGAGCCTATTTTTTTATAAAAGTAACAATATTCCCATGCGTGTCACATGCAAACAATTGTATTGCCCGCGGCAGCCATTGTGTTGCCTTCTACATTGGTGTGTGACCTGCTCTTCATAGGACAGAGGAGGGAGAGACATAAGAATTCATTTATTACCCAAATATCTACTGGGTACTTACTAGATGCCAAGTACTGAGGCAAGTGACAGAGGATACAGCCAAGTTCCTGTGACCCTCTTGCTGTTCTAAAACTCCTTGCATGAGACTGTTCGAGTCCCTCTGTGATTCTGGTGGTACCAGGTGGCAGAGACCATATTTCATTCAGCCCTGTAACCCTCACAATGCCCGCTGTCATGCCTAGTATGTGAGAGGAATTTAGAGAAATTAGTTAGGAATGAAAGAAAAGAAAACCATGTGTCACCAAGCTGTTAACCTGCTTTGCTGCCCTTGGCAGAGAACTTGCTGCTGGTCCCCAATGCTAAGCAATACCACTGGGTGAGCCAAGGCGTCACTGTGGTGGACAACATGGACGACGGGGAGGAGCTGCAGATCACAGACGTGAGTGGGTGGGCATGGCTGATGCGGGACATGGGGAGACCTGGGATGGAAACTTTGGGGCCTTGCCTGCGTGGCCATTGGAACCAGAGTGGGGGTGGGGTCCCACCCAGAGCTGTCAGACAACAGCCTGGATTCTTCCCTGGGGGTTTCTGGGGTTGCAGTTGGTGCTTATCCCAAGCCTATTGCAGCAAGCAGAGTTTCTCTTTGCAGCATCGAATTAGAATTACACAGGGATGGAAGGGACCATCAACCCCATACAAAGTTCCTCCTCTGCAACCCAGCTAAAAGCAACTCTGCCACCTTACCACTCCCCACTGCACTCTCTGTCTCCTTCCCTCTTATGACACTGAGCACGTGGGACTTCCATTAAGATTTTTTGTATACTAGGCCCTCTCTTCTCTGATGACAGAATCAAGTCCTGATTTGCTTTTGCCTTCCCCTCTCCCAGTACCTAGCATGAAGCCTTAATAATAATAACAATGGTAGTAATAATAATAACCCCCTTTACTGAGCACTTATGGTGTGTCAAGCACTAAACATTTTACACATCATTCTGATCTATCCTGACAATCACTTAGTATCCCCATCTTGTAGATGGCTAAACAGAGGCTGGAGGGATTAAATAAATAAAATAGCCAGATAGCAGAAAATCTGATATGACCCCTCCCTATCCAGGGTGTGTCTGACTCTGGTGCCCACACCTGCCACAGTGGCCCTTTGGCGTGGCCCCACAGTGGCAGTCTCATGGCCTCTGCCACATGGGATGAGAAGCCAGGAGTCACGTGGCTTCTCCTCCCTGTTGCTTTGCAGGACGCCTTCGACATGCTGGGCTTCAGCGCTGAGGAGAAGATAGGTGTCTATAAGCTGACGGGGGGCATCATGCACTTTGGGAACATGAAGTTCAAGCAGAAGCCCAGAGAGGAGCAAGCTGAAGTGGACACCACTGAGGGTGGGTGTTGGTCTGGGGCTGTTCAGGGACAAGGCAGCAAGTGGTGGGAGTTTTCTGCCCCCCAGGGCTTTGTGGCCATTTCAGAAACATGCCAGGTCTTCTCAGGTGCCGTGGTGGCTGTAAACTGTGCATGTTCCTTGAACATTCAGACATTAATATTCATCAATATTCTTAGAGAGGCATGACAGAGAGTCAAGACTGGACCCTACTTTGCCACTTGACTTTGAGCAAGTGTGAAACCACCCCAGATCTTTGTTTTCTTGTGGGTCTCCTCCTGCTCCCTGTCACCTCCTCCCCAGACCACAGTAGGTGGTGCGAGGTTTCTCCTGGGCATGGCACCATCTTCCTGGTCCTCACCTGCATTTTCCCTCCCTGCTCAGTGGCTGACAAAGTCGCCCATCTCATGGGTCTCAATTCCGGTGAACTCCAGAAGGGCATCACCAGGCCTCGGGTCAAGGTGGGCAATGAGTTTGTGCAAAAAGGCCAGAACATGGAGCAGTGCCACAACTCCATCGGGGCCTGGGCAAGGCTGTCTACGACAAGATGTTCAAGTGGCTGGTGGTCAGGATTAACAAGACTTTGGACACCAAGATGCAGAGGCAGTTCTTCATCGGGGTGCTGGACATTGCTGGCTTCGAGATCTTTGAGGTGTGCCTGGCCTCGTGTTTGGTTTTTGCCTTGGTGGGGCTGTCCTCCTTTTATAAGCAACTTTGCACTATGGTTCTCTTGTTTCTCACCTTGGACCCAGGGCAGGCCAATCTGTTTGCCACTAGATCTCTGATTCTTGGAGAAATTTCCGTCTTCATTTCTATGGTGCCAAATCATAAAGAATGGTGTGAACTTAATGGATGGAATGAGTGGTGTGCCAAAGCCATCCTGTACTGGCTCACAACAGCTGATTGTTAAATTTTCAGGAACTTTGGGAATTTTGTGAGCCAGTTTACATGTTCATAGCTTAAAATTAGCCATGGTGTAAATATTTACACCATGGAAATTGACAAAATTACAGATGAGGATGAGAAAAAGTAGAGAGAGAGAAAAGAACTGCCCACCGGCACACGATGGCTCAGATCCATACAGCATTTCAAGCAATTCTCACCCTTGAAAGAAAATGGTTCTTTCCACAATTATCTCTGTTCACCACAAGAGGCTGGAGTCTGGCTGCCTGGGTTTCAGGTCCCCAAATTGTGCTGCATGGGGCTCGTGTTAAACTATTCTATGCCTCTGCAGGGGAGGGTAACGGAGAGCTGCTTCTCCCAGGTCCCCTGCATGGTCAGTGCTATGGCAGTCAGGGCAGTACCTGATTCTGGCGGGCCCTTGACAAGTTTCCACTAAGTGGGTGGCTTCCTCACTCCATCCTGGCAGGGGCTTTCTCTGCACCTGGGCTGACACTCTTCTTTCTGTGCTCCCCCCACCGCAGTTCAACAGCTTTGAGCAACTATGCATCAACTTCACCAATGAGAAGCTGCAGCAGTTCTTCAACCACCACATGTTTGTGCTGGAGCAGGAAGAGTACAAGAGGAAGGGCATCGAGTGGGTCTTCATCGACTTTGGCCTTGACCTGTAGGCCTACATTGACCTCCTGGAAAAGGTGACCTGCTTCTTGAAGGAGGGGTTTGGAGAGGGGCTTGGACTCTGACTGGTACATGCCTCAGGAAGGCATGTCTCTGGGGCATGCAGGGAGGTGGCACTTGGCTTCTGGTCAGTTGGCAACACCCCCGATGACCTTCATTGGTCTGATTTCTAGATCCTCCTCTGCAAAACACACACCACAGTGACTGCAATGACTCCTATTAGTTGGGCTGTTGTGTGCTACAACTCACTGGACCATCACAGCCTACCCTATAAAGGGGTGCTTTTACCATACCCATTTCATGAATGGGAACACTGAGGTACAGAGAAGGGAAATCACTTGTCCAAAGTCCCACAACCTGTGAGTGGCAGAGTCAGGTTCTAACCCAGGCCACATAATAATTTCACCTATAATCACACCACATAGAATGTTTTAGCAAATGATCTAATTCAAGAGTATATATTGTTTGATTCAATGCAGAAAAAGGACAGAAAAAGGATATTAACAGGGCAGATGACAAAATTGAAACAAACTCTGTTCACTGTCGGGATGGTAGTTTCCTGGGTTTCATTATTGTACATACAGTGGTTTTATTAACATTTGGAGAAGCTGGGTGAAGGGTATATGGGAAGGTTTTGCACTATTTTTGCAGCATTTTTACAAGACTAAAATTATTTCAATGTGAAAACTTAAAAAATAAAACAAAAAAGAACATATCTTACTTCTGAGGCTCATCCTAAGGCCAATCCTAGAGAATCGGTCATCAAAGCAGCCAAGGGTCTCCATTGTGGGCCCAGCCTCCCAGGAAAGTACTGTCTCCAAAAGCAGGCTGTGTGCACACGATAGCTCCCCAAATGCTAATCCCACCTAGACAGGCCCTGGGCAAGCTTGGTCTTCTGAAAAAATGGGAAGTCAATGCCACCTGTGTCCCGCATTGCCATGTACCTTAAATATCTTCCTGCCAGCTGTCACAGACCCTGAAATCTCCTCATTCTTGAGCTTTGGGGTTAAACATCGCCCTCTTCCAGAAGTCCTCTTTTAAAACCCAGGCCCTCCATGGACAGAGGGCATATTGTCACTAACAGCATTTGGGAACTCCCCATTTTTGTGTGTGAGAAGAGACCTAGAACAGCATAAGGCTTCAGGGTAGTCTGGAAGGTCAGCAGGGAGGAGCAGATCAAAGAGAATTACAAACAGCGAGCACAGGTGGCATTGACTTCCCATTTTTTCAGAAGACCAAGCTTGCCCAGGGCCACTGTCTAGGTGGGATTAGCATTTGGGGAGCTATCTTGTCCTTCAGGCCTTAGCCTTCTCTTCTATTGGACTCGGCTGAATTATAGCCTCTTTCAAGTCTAATTGCCTGTGGTGTTTGAAGACAAGGCCGTGGGGCACCAGGTGCTGCTCCCAAAAGTCTTGAGTTCTGCTTTCTGGCTGGCCATGTGGATACATATTTATACTGGCCCTGGACTCAGTGCTAGTGTGGTCTCTTCTGGGTTCTGGGTCCTGCTACCTCTCCTAACACTATCTTCTCCTCTTTCCTCCTAGCCCATGGGCATCTTCTCCATCCTGGAGGAACAGTGTGTCTTCCTCAAAGCTACAGATGCCACATTCAAGGCGGCCCTGTATGATAACCACTTGGGCAAATCCAGCAACTTTCTTAAGCCCAAGGGGGGCAAGGGCAAGGGGCCCAAGGCCCACTTCGAGCTTATCCACTACGCAGGCACTGTAAGTACCGGCCTCAGAGCCCCTTGGTCCACAATGACACACGCCTCCAGAGGTGACCTGCTTCTAACCAGCACAGCCAAGATATAACAGGGTGCTCAGCCAATTGAAATGAGCTCTAGCTCATACCTCCTCATCACTTCTCCATCTGAGAATTCCAAAGCAATCCAGTGAAGGATGCCCCTTAGGGAGCAGCCTGCAGTTGGCGCCGTCAGACCTTCCCGGGACCACACTATTGTCTACGGCCCTTGGTTTAATGGCTGAACTTCAATCTTGGCCAGCAATGACAACACTCGTAACAAGGAAAAAAATTTTTCATGAGCCCATTAATTACTCCCAACTGAATAACTTGTCTTTCTGACAGCTCATGGCCACCAAATGAACAAGGTGACATCTATGGAGTAGCATTTTCACTCATGACAAATTTAGTCCTTGAGGAAGAGAGAAATTAAGTGCAGCCAGGACTCAGGTTCTATTTGTATAATTAATAGAGGAGAAAACATTCATTCTGCCAGTGTATGAGAATGTGCTTGGTTTCCTTGGGATCTTAATATTTCTCTGAGTGCCAACGTGCCTGGTACCAACAGAGTTTGTTGAGCCTTTGGGGGTTTAACTGCAGGGAAACAGGAGTCTTAGGATTAGGTTGTCAGGAAAGCCACAACTACAATGGGCATCAGTGCCAAGAGTTTATGATGTTATTAACCATAACAACGCCAACTGCTCACAAAATGCACTGGGCCGATACTTTGAGCAAACAGCAGGCCTGGGACCAAATTGCAGCTCTCTATCCCCTCTTCCTACACTAGACTGAGAAGAGCTCTGTATTTATAGCAATAGACTATTCAAAGTCAAATGGAACCTGTGAACTTCCAAGAAGGCCCTAAAATAAGCCCCAAGATGACACCTGTCTGATGCTGCACAGGAGATGGAAAGCTCAGAGGTTGTGGCTCCTCATCTACTTTCCTTGGTTCTCTGTGTTCCATGGAAGGATCTGAAAGGGTCCTCCTCCTTAGCCATCCTGTTGGGGCCACATGGCAAAATGAGAAGTGGAAATTAGCAGATGTCCAATTACCTGGATATCTGGAGCTCCCAGTTCTGGATGTAGTCCCCCTTCCACCAGCCAAAGACCCTACAGTGTCATAAGAGGGGATGCATGCTCTCCAAAAAGGAGAGATCAGAAGCCCCTGTAGATTTCTTCATGTATCTCAGGATTCCACAGCTGTGGCCAGTTGCTGACAGCAAGCCCACCTGGGCAGTTGAAGACCCAAGGGTCAGGGAGGCTCAGTGTGGCCAGCAGAGCAAGTCCACAAAAGGTCACATCCCAGGAGGGGTGGTTTATGGGCAAAGATCAGAGATGAGTTGTTTTAGACAGGCAAACTGCAAATGCCCAAGAAAGCATACGATGGGACCTTTAACCCCAGGATACCAGGCAAGTCATCAGGACAAGAACTGAAGCTCCAGGATATGGGGCTGAAAGTTGGGAGTCCAGAGCAGGTGGAGTTGTGGGTGGAGGTTCTACCTGTGGGACCTGAAAGGGGGAGACTGAGCCTCAAACTTACTGCCATCTGCCCCCTCCAGGTGGGCTACAACATCACAGGCTGGCTGGAGAAGAACAAAGACCCCCTGAATGAAACAGTGGTGGGCTTGTTCCAGAAATCATCCCTGGGACTCCTGGCCCTTCTCTTCAAAGAAGAGGAGGCTCCAGGTATGGCCAAACCCTTGTTATGTCCCATCTCCCTGTGCTGATGCCCTTTAGTGGCCAAAATGGAAAAAAGGAAACAAAACTCTCTTATTTAACTCTTGTGGAATGAGTGAGTGAATGAATGAATGGCCAGTGGCTTGAGGTGGCCCATGGATGGAACTGTAAGAGAGGAGTGAAGACACAACCTGGGAGCCTCTATCAGCTGAACAGCTCACTGGGCCGGTATCTCCTCTAGGTGGAGGGATGCTACTTCCTAAAAGTTGGCACCCAAATGCCCTCTGCTTATTCTCTGCTTCCCTCTCTCCTGTCTGAGGCAAATGCCTAGCCTGGCCCTGTCTGTCAACTAATAGAGGGCACATGGCTCATAGGGGACTGCCCTGGTGGAAGCTGCCCAATCAGGCTGTGCTCCGTGGGGCAGGAACAGCAAATCTCCTTGGGCTCAGCAACATTTTACCACCGATGAGTACATTCTCTGATGGTCTAGGGGCTCTTCTTCCTCCCCAGGCAATGGAAGCAGTTGGTCACCCTGCACCAGAACCTAAATCACAAAGGCTATATAGTCCCCAGGGAGCACGATTACACCACAGTCCATCCATTTGCCCACTCCCTGGTAGATCTCATTTTCCTGGTGTGAGGGTCCCACCTCAGTCCCAGAATAAGCCTTTTAAACCCAGAGAATGTGTGCGTCTTGGCACAGAGCACTTTACGGGGCTGTTTGTCCCCAGGCTGAGTACTGACATGAAATGTACTTGTCCGTCCCTCAGCTGGAACCAAGAACCAAAAGAGAAGGTCCTCCTTCATGACAGTCTCCAACTTCTACAGGGTGAGTAGGGGCTGTCCAGAGGCCACCTGGAGTCCAGAGGCCACCTGGAGTCCAGTGCCCTAACACTCCTTTTCAATAGTGGGTGGTCTGGCTGCTGTGTCATGGCCGAAGGCAGGATAATTTCATCACTCTGTCAGTGATCGCCTCTTTAATTAGAGAAATCTGTTTCTGAAGAGGCCACAGAATCACAGGATCATTGGGCAGAAAAAACCATCAAGAAGGTCCAGTCCAACTGCATCATTTTAGATCGAAACCCAGAGAGTGAAGGGACTTGTGCAACATGACCAACTGTGGTATCAGTGCCCAATATTATGTGTCCTAGAGTGACAGGTCTTCTGGGCTGGCCACAACTTCCACAAAGTTCGGGCATTACTGGAAGCACCTTCCAAAGGGCAGCGAACAGGAAGATGTTGCACGAACAAAGACTAAACAATCTGCAATGATGAAATGTACTCTTCTGCGCTGTCCAGTATCAATATGGTAGCCATGAAGCACATGTGGCTAGTGCTGAAAAGTGGCTGGTGTGACTGAGCACTGAATTTTAATTTAGTTTTAGTTGATTAAACTCTAAATGAAAACCTCCTGGATGTGGGTGTCCTGCAACATCAATGCTAAGTTTCACTCACTCTCTCTTTGTCCTTTGTCCCTAGGAGCAGCTGAACAAGCTGATGGCCACCCTCCACAGCACCGCCCCCCATTTTGTCCGCTGCATTGTCCCCAATGAGTTTAAGCAATCAGGTACATTGTGGGGTCATGTCTCCCTGTTGGAAGTCCTGAGAGACTTCCAAGTTAGTGTTTGTTCCAAATTAAGTCCACCTTGCATTGTCAGGGATGGTGGGGGCTAAACAAGGCACTGAGAGAATCTCCAACAATGGGTCACCCAAAAATCATGGTCTAGCTGCGTTATAAAGCAAATGGTACCCACCCAGCCAGAAAACACACTCAGGAGAGCCTTTGGGCATTGGCCAAATAGTGGGGACCTGAAGCCCCCAGTCAGTGAC
Source organism: Mirza zaza (assembly GCA_008750895.1). Lineage (NCBI taxonomy): Eukaryota > Metazoa > Chordata > Mammalia > Primates > Cheirogaleidae > Mirza > Mirza zaza. Next base: position 43,795 of record VSMD01095695.1, read on the forward strand.
AGATGTGGGTCAATGACAGAGATGCTCAGTTCAGCCTTCTTCACTGGCCAGGACTGGCCTGTACCACCCCAGGGCAATGACTCTCTATCCTGTGCACCCCCCTTTGGCAGGTGTGGTGGATGCTCACCTGATTATGCACCAACTGGCTTGCAACGGTGTCCTGGAAGGCATCCGTATTTGCAGGAAGGGCTTCCCAAACAGGCTGCAGTACCCAGAGTTCAAACAGAGGTGAGTGGTGTCTCCTTGACCTCTGTCCTCCAGAGGTTGGCCAGCTGGTAAGTCCTGTTACATTGTGGCGGGCACTATGGTGTCATGTCAAAACCTCCTCACTGTCACTGCCTTAGTACATGCTGGCCCAATTTTCAACTGCCAGAACCTGCATTTCTTTGGCCCCTTCCTGGCAGGCTGAGAGTCCCAGGAATTAACACCTTCCCCAGAGTAGCCCTCCATCAGTGACTGAGGAGAGTTGATGTGTAAATACTTCTGCTCTCTCACCTTTCTGGTGGGCTAACTCCAAAACATCTTCTATACTTGCTCCCAGACATCAGTGTGGTGGTGAATGTTTAACCAGGTTCTCCAGGTTAAAAAAAAAAAAAAAAAGCAGCTCTGATTGGTAATATTTGCCAATTTTGACGGTATAAATTCTCCCACCATTGCTCCCAGGGCTCCCCTACTGTCATAACTGCCTTGGTAATGTGCATTTAATTGGCTTTCTACTCACTTCCCAACTCTGCCACCTCCCAAATAAACCACTTGCACTTGTCTCAGGGTCTGCTTCTAGGGGAACTAAATTAAGACTCCTTAGAGATGATCTTCTCCTACTGCCTTACTTCCTAGAACACAGGACCACAGATTGATGGATCAGGAAAGATCACTGGAGGTCATCTTGTTCAAGGACCTCTGAAGTCCCTAAATGGGGAAGGACTTGTCCAAGATCACAAAGGGGGCTACTGACAGCCCAGGAAAAGAAGCCATTCTTTTCTGCCTGGGCCAGTGGCCTTTTCTCTGCTCTAAGCTCTGCCAGGAAGGAAAGGATTTGGGTTTCTTAATTTCTAGGAAAACCTCCTCCCAGAACCCCCAACCTATACCAGCATTCACTCCCAAGCTGTAGCCCTTGCCCCAAAGCCTCCTGTGGATCTCATCTCTCTGCCTACCTTGGGCATCCCTATCTTGAAGCCCATCTCAAAAAATCCGTGAATGACTGCGTGAACGTGGTTTTTGTGCTGCCAGTGTGAGTATGACAATGACTGTCAGTCGTCTCTCTCCTGTCAGGTACCAAGTCCTGAACCCTAACGTGATTCCCCAGGGGTTCGTGGATAAGAAGAAGGCCTCAGAACTGCTTCTTGGGTCCATTGGCCTGGACACAAATGAATACAAAATTGGGCATACCAAGGTAGGGTCTTCTGGGGGGATGCCCTCCCTACACCCACTCAGCCCTGTTCCAAGAAGGTGGGCTTCAGAGCGTGAACTCCATCTCGGCCAGGCAACTCCAGCTGCCTGCCTTAGGCAAGTCCTTCAGCTACTGAGAGCCTCAGTTTTCTGAAAAATCAGGGCTCACAATGCTAGTCTCACAGGATTTGGGGTGATTAGTGGCAACATGCATAGAACCCAGCTCAGCACAGAGTGGTTCTCAATCAATGGTACAATGTTTCTTAGTACTGTATGAACCCTAAGTTTCTAAGAATAAAGAAGTCCATCAGAATCAAGGTCCTGGATCTGACCCAGCACTGCGGGATGTGTAGGCAGGGCCTGGGCGGGGAAGCACCAGAGCCCCAGCTCTGAGCTGGTAGGTGAGTCGGGGCTGACTCAGAGCAGCCTCCTGATCCTGACTCATGGGGCCTGGGATGCCCTGTGTCTATCTCATTTCCTGGTCCTACAGCTTCCTGTTGGGACTGCAAGGGCTGGCCAGGCCAGTGGTGCAAGGTGTTCATCCACAGCTGTCCCACCAGACTGCACCCCAACATGACAGCCAGGTGACCCAGAAGAAGCACTGGCTTTGCAGGCAGGAGTGTCTGTGCAGCCTAGAGCAGATCACTTTTCTCTCAAAGTCTCACGTGTGATGCAGGGCCAGTGTGAAAACTCCCGGGGTGCACATTCCTCCAAAACATCTGGTCACTTGGCAAATGCTTATGGAGTGTGTGCTAGGCATGGTTCCAGGCTCTAGGGATATACCACAAAGAGAAGAGAACGAGTCCCTAGTTCCTTGCTTTATAATACCCTGTGTTTGCAGAATTGTAACACTGTTCTAGAACCTGCCAGAACTGTTTGCTTTGGCCTCCTTCACAATTAAGACATGCTGTGTACAGCCAGATTGACTTACAGGAATCACTTGAGATTTTGTCACAGAATCATTGAATACTTGAGCTGGAAAGAACCTTGGAAACCAGCAGGCCCCCTCTCGCCCCACCCACCCTTGACAGATGGGAAGTTTCAGAAAGCCTGGCAAGAAGGTGGAGGTGACATGTCCCACTTCACAGAACCAAGCATAACAGAGCTAGTTGGTGTCAAGGCCCACCACTACTGGGCATGTGGCCTGGAAGCTGGAGCTGGTATCTCCAGACTCTGCCACAGCTACCACCTGGGCAAATGCACCACATCCTGCTCTTGCTCAAGGGTTGCATTAGGCATCGCAGGTCCTGGGGAAGGCCCAGCGTTGCTGGGGACAGCTTTGCTCCCTGAGGCTCTGGTAGCAAGGACAGAACAAAGATCAGGGTGGCTCTGCTTATAAATGGCGTTCCTGTCCTTGGTGTTGGCTCACGTGGGCCCCAACCCCCACCCACAGGCTTGCCTCAAAGACCAAGCCTCAATGCCAATTGATTTTGAAATATCAAGACACATTTTATGAAAGGAAGCCTGATTTCTCTACCTTATGACGTAATATCTAACTCCTTGGGAGGTTTTTCTTGCAGGGGGTGGGGAATGCAAGGAGGCAGGAGCATTCTTTTCCATCCTTTCCCCATAGGGACTCAGCTGGGGGCTCTGTTCCCAGCCCCCATATGCCCCCAATGACAGGCTCCAGCAGCTGAGAGGTTGTGGGGGTCCTGCAGTTGTACTCTCTCTGGTCCCCAAAGGAAAGTGACTTGACCAAGGAAACATACATAACTCATCGAAGGCAGGCTGAGGCCAGAATACAGGTCTCCTGGCACCTTCTATCCTTCTAAAAGTTTCTATCATGTCCTATCTGAAGCATGTAAAAAGATTTTATGAGACATAATAATAAAGTGACCAACCAAAAGCCCAGTTAAAAGCCCAGAATATGATCTTTGCACATCTTTCTTCCCCTTCCTCCCCACCCCCAGCGGTAATGCTTGTCCTAAATTATTATGTTAACCATTCCCTTACCTTTTAAAAATCAGTTTTATCACATGTGTATACAATCCCAGGTTTTGCTTGGTTTTGAGTTTCATGGAAATATCATACTTAACACTCTTCTGTGGCATTTTTCAATGGCATGCTTTCATCGCTTGATTCTGTTTCTAAGGTTGTCCTTGTTGGTACGTGACACTCATTCATTGTCATAGCCACACCATATTGCAGTGCTGCCATGAGCATCCTTGCCCATGGTCCTATGTCGGAGTTTCTCTAGAACAAAGTCCTCAACCTTGGCTGTACATTAAAATCATGTGGGGAGATTTTAAAAACTCTAGTGCCTGAGCCCCGCCCCAGAAATTGTTTGAAATTCCTTGTGCCCATGCATTTGCAATTTTCAAAAGCCCTTCAGGCAGGTGTAGCAAGCAGCCCAGGCTGAGCTATATGGGAAGATGGCTGCCTGTTGCAGGTGACAAATGTCCAACTTGACAAGGGAATGCCAACCCATTTTCCAAAATTCTTGTACCAATTTGCCCTCCCCTTGTTCCACACCTGTGCCAACACTTGTTTTATCAGAAGTTGGAAATGTTACAAGTGTGGGGAAGGGTAAATGATATCTTGGGACCTTAATTTGCATTTCCCTGAGGCTGGATGTTTCCAGCTCTTTCTAATACTCATTGCAAAGCCAGCCTTGCTTTCCTGGGGTGAGTCCCCCTCACACCCCAGCTTGAAGCTGAAAGTGTGTAGCATGGTAAACTCCATCTTCTGAGAAAGTTAACCACCCCTGCCCGAACCCCCTGCCACCCTGGCCATTCAGGGCAATCACCATGATGTAAGGACTATGATGGTCTACCACATTTCACTTAGAACTTCACAGAACTTTTCCACCAATTATCTCATTTAATCCTTACAGTAGCCCTCTGAGAGAGGGATGGGCATCCCCATTTCACAGATAAGAAACTGAGGCTCAGAGATGTGAGGAGATGTATCCAAGGTGAGCCAGCTAGTAAGTGCAAGGCCAGGGCTGGAGTCCTGCGTGGTGCTAGGCAGATCTGGGGTGCACCCTAGCGAGAGGAGCTTGAGGCTGAGGCTGTCGGTGGGTGCCCTGCTGCTGGAGGTATCCAGGCCGGGGTCAGCTGTTTCCTTCTGGCCCCAGGCATCAGCACCAGACCGGGTCCCTTAACTTTTAAGGACCCTTCTGACCCTCTGATTCTTTGATTTAAAACTTCCTCAAGTGGGGGCCCGCCCAGAAGATGGCGGATGAGAAACACCACCAGACAGAGTGTCTCTGAAGAAAAGACAGATTCTAGAAGAAATTAGAAGAAAGAAGCAAGAAGACGAGCCTACATCAGATGAGGGTCGGCAGGAGGAGTACCTGAGACCACGGGAGACTCCATGGGAGGAGGTCGCGGAGGAGAACTGGAAGCTGGGACCGCCGGAGCAGCCCGGAGACCAGCGGGAAGGGTAGGTGGATCTGCCGTTTCCCCTCCCCTGCATCCCGGACTGCTGGTGGGCTCCCCAGCAAGCAGAGGGACCTGCGGACACCAGCCCAGCGACAACCGCCACCAGTGAGCGGTAAGCCAGTAGCGGACGGGGCACCAGGCTCCCAACTCCCTCGGGGCACCTCCGTGTGCACAGACCCGAGCCGCGTGGCAGACGCCATATTGCCTCCTCCTCCCCTCCCCCGACCCTACCCGCGGCTGCCCAGAGAGACAGAGAGACAATATAGCCACCAGCCGGAGGCACCTCCAGGGAACGGGACCTTCCCTTTTGGGGCCCTACAACAGCTGACTAAGGGGAACTCAGACTGTGAGCTCTCTGTCCGCCAGCCCTACCAGGTGCTGCTGGCATGGTGATCCCAGGAGAACTGGGCAGAGCCTGAGGTTGAGAGACATAGACCCAGATTGGGCTCCCTGTGGGTGAATGGGGACAGGCACTTGTCTCCCTGGTGGGGACAAAGTTTGAACTCTGGGACCCAGAGGTCAGACCTGCAGACCACATCCCGTGCACCGGCCTCGCATTGCCCGGGGCACAGAAGGGATATACGTGAACAGCCTGCTGAGGTGTGTGTGCCTTCAGGGGCAGATCAGTGTCCTAGAGGGCAACCCTCCCCCCAAAGGGAGGCCGTGCACCCAGCCCAGGTGGCGTTCCTGCGCAGGGAACCTCCTGGCCAGCATCACAGCCAGGGGAGGCCTGGTGGCGTGTGGTCTGGCCTGCTGACAGAGGCTCAGGAGTAGCCGCGGAGTTGGGGAAGGTGGAAAGAGGCCAGGCCCGCTCCAGACTGCGGGTCTCGGACAGCCCCACCCCCACACGCAGACTCTCTGACTGAGCGGGACCATTCCAGCCCCTCCCTGTCAGCTTTGCCTGGAAACAGAGAACAGAACTTTGACCCCTGCTGACGACATTGGTGGTGCCTCAGTGTGGGCTTACCCAACTCAGCTCCACCCAGACTCTCTCCTAGACCAGCCCTCACTAAAGGGGAGAAAAGGACACATCTGGAAGTCCCAGGGCCCCACCCACCACCTGAGGCACTAGAGTTCTCTCTTCAGGAACAAGAGCTGATAACAGGACACAAAAACAACAGCATAGCCTATTCCTCCAAGCAAGCGCCACCTACTGACAGGGAGAGCATCCTGCACACCCTTTTCACGACACCTACTGACTCATTATACAGGGAGTGGTCGAATCTCACCCACAGACACCACCTACCGGCTCAGAAACTAAATAAGGCGTGTGAATACCCAAACAAAAACCTAAAGAAAAGAAACAACAACTGATCGACATGGGAAGAAATCAGCGAAGGAACTCAGGAAATATGAAGAACCAATCTGAAAACACACCCCCAAAGAGGAGCCCCAGTCCCCTAGAAACGGACACCAACCAAAATCAGGCAACCAAAATGACAGAAGAGGAATTTCGTATGTGTATCATAAGAACACTCACTGACCTGCAAGAACAACTCAATAACCAGCACAAAGAAACCACAAAAAGCCTCCAGGATCTAGAAAAAA
>VSMD01095697.1:0-30055 GCA_008750895.1 Mirza zaza
GCCTCTGAGATATTGCCAGAATATGCCCACTTGTAATCACCGCCGTCTCTTCTGCGCCAGCCCACACCAGCATCACCTGGTGGCTGCACCGTTGCTGCAGCCTTCTCACTGGTCTTCCTGTTTCTTCCTCTGCCCTTCTGAAGTCCATTCTGCACATTGCCAGAGTGGTCCGTTAAAAAAAATTTTACTGTGGTAAAACATATATAACATGAAATTGACCATTTTTAAGTACATAATTCATTGGCACTAAGTACATTCACAATGTTGTATAAGCACCACCACTGAACTTTTATTTCCAGAACCTTTTCATCATCCTGGAGTATTCTTTTTAAAACATAGGTCAAAGCACATCACTGCTCTGCCCCCAAACATCCAGCGGCTTCCCATCTTGCTCAGCAAAGAACCAAGTCCTTCCTGTGGCACTCAGAGCCTTTTCTGCTGTCCTCTCTGAACATTCTCTTCACTCATTTCACTTGGTCACTGGCTTCCTTGCTGTCCCTTCAACATATGATCCTGCTCCTGCTTCAGGATCTGAGCATGCATGTCTCCCTTTGCTGAAATGTCTTCCCCCAGATAACCATATGTGTCCTCACTTTATTCATATCTCTACTCAGATGTCACCTCATTAGAGTGCCAGCTGAAATAGCATGCCTCTCATCGCCGTATTGTCCCTCATGGCACTTATCACCACCTGCCACAGACAAGTACATCTTCCCCACGAAAATGTGTGAGCGCCATGAGAACAAGGACCACGCCTGTTTTGATGACTGTGGTATCCGCTAAAATATTGCCTAGCCCAGAGCGGGCACACAGTAAATATTTGTTGAATGAAGACAGTATCTCAGCCTCATGACAGGTATTCAAATATTAACTGATCCAAAGTAAATGCATTGAAAAATTTAAAAACCAGTTTTATTGAAATATAATTAACACACCACAATATTTACCTTTGGACACTAATTTCATGTTGTTAAGGCAGGTATTTGGAAGCAGGTGGAAGCTATTGACAGAAGCAGCCTGGAGGTACCCTCATTCTTTCTATAATAGAATTCTGCAATTTGCTGAAAAGATCAACATTTGTTAGGACTTGGAAACAGAAGAGCCTTAAGACCTAACTCCGTGTGTGTGTGTGTGTATGTGTGTGAGAGTGTGTGTGTGATGCTAACAGTGACAAGCATCTTTGTGTCACAGTTGCACTAACACATTTGCTTAACCTATTGGTGGGAATAAGATACATTCACATACTTCTAAAATGTATAGTGCTTTTTTCTAAAATACTCTATTTGGAGACTACAATTTTAATGCAGTTATATCTAAGTAACAGAGCACCTATCTGGATTGCTTTATTATGCCAGTGGATAAAAAGTGCATCCTGTTTTGGTGCAAGGAAGCACTGAGATACGAGGAGGCACTTTTCTTTATCACTGAAGTTATTAGATATCTGCCCTCTCCTTTGGTACCTCTACTCCTCTGTATCCCTAGGGCAGGGAATTAAAGGCTTCAGTGACAGAGGCACAGCACAGTGGCCAAGGAGATTGGACTGGTGGATCTAAAGTCATTGCTGGCTCAGCTGGGGAAGGGCTGCTTTCCTACATGATTTTTCCTACCTCCACTCAAGGGAGAGGAGGTGAAGAAATAAAAGAAGAGTAGAAGAAACCTTTCACATGAACAATGTCTCCTTTTAAAAATAAAATTAGGAAACAAGACGAACCCCACTACTTCCTATGACTACAGCTTAATATTCCAGATTACAGTGTACTAAATTCAGTCACGACTGATCAGTCCTTTCTATCATGCCTCCCAGCAAAACTCTCTGAAAGTTGGCTATTGTGGTTACCCACAGAAACTTTTAATTTATGAGGTATTTTGCAGAGAGATCGTGATTCAGTTGTTTCCTACAAATCATAGCAAATCATCTTTCAGGTAAGTTGAAAAAAATAAATCATCAGAAAAATGTTTATAGTAATCCAGAAAATTATTAAAATCTACTAGTAAGTTATATCTGTGATAACATTAAAAAAAAAAAAACAACCCTGGACTCCCTACTACAGGATATTCTTAGAAAATGACTGCTAATGATTCAGTAGTTGTACGCTAGCAAAGCAAGTATACTTGTTAGTCCAAGTAAACATGAGTAGGAAGACAGTATAAATGAGATTACTGCGTCTCTCTGTTTCTCTAGCAGGGTGGAGAATTGCTAGGTTTTGGTGACAGAATGAAAACTCGTACTGCTTTTTCCTGCTCATTAAAGACTCTATTTCAAAATTCTAAGGATGACAGCTTGATATGATAGGTTATGGAGAATTAGAGCTTTCCTTCTTTTCTGATTTTTCTCTTTGGTTGATTACAGAGGGTATCCACTTGCAAAGAGATCAGACTTACCTCCAGCTCCACAGGGCCATGCGCTGTGTGACCTCCATGAGAGACACTCAAACGGTGCCCCTTCAGGTTGTCACGGTGGCAACCTACATGCAAAACTTAACATGTGTCCGAGGCAAACATTTTCATTAACTAGAAATAAAATCCATGGTCAACATGTATTTTGTCTTTTTTTTTTTTTAGTCTAAAGAAAGTTCTGAACAGAATATCAATTAAGATTACATCACAAAAACTTTAAATGTATTTACAGAGTGAATAAGTTACACAGATAAACTTTGAATATGTTTCTGATGTGCAACAAGTTCACATGCACACATCTAACACTTGACAGCATTAAGTTTAAGGAGAGAACTTAAGAATGGCCCTTTACATATATATTACAAATAAAATATGACATTTCTTAAGAAACAAAGTGACAACTCATATTTTACCTTTATGATTCTACTTCCGGCTATCCAAATGGATATTATAATAAAATATGCATGCGTGACAGGTGACGAGACTTGGAATTTATATTGCGAATAGTTTTTCTCTACAAAATGGCAAAGTTAATTAAAATTAACACTCATCCTTCTGTAGTATAAATATGCTCAAAAAAGCAACCTTCTAGTAAAAAGCAGCCAAGATCCTTAAAAAGAGTCTATCTGGACCATTTTTGGTGCAAAGAGATCCAGGGCCTTCAGAAACAGTAGCCTAGCAACATAAGAAAGGTACTTCATAGCAGCTCCTTTTAGATACAGTAATTGTATTCAAATTACAGTGTACATTAAATTGTAGTCCATTTACAATTCCCTTTTCACATATACAGGCTGTCAGCTTCTGACCATCTTACAATTTTCAGTGGCCAGCTTCATTCTGCCTGCCTCTTTCTCAGCCCACCAAAGAAAGGAAAAATAAAAAAAAAGAAAAAAGGAAGAAGAAAGGGAAAGAATGTACAAGTTTTAGAATATAAAATTTTTTTTCTTAGTGAAGAAAACATTGCACTTTTGCCAATCTAAAATTGTTTCTAGAAAGGAAGGTACTGTTCAGTGTAGTCGGCTTTGGTATGCAATGGAAGTCACTTCTTCAGTAGTGAGTTGCATATGCTGAATAAAACGATAACACATTTGTGCCACGCAGCATGACGGATGGAGTCTGTCCCAGAATGCTCTAAGCTACCTTGGTTCTTATGGTATTGCTACACGTTGGAAGTTCTGCCATCCTCTTTAGAAAAAGCCCTACAGGTAACAAGAGGGAGAACAGTCTGTCCAAGCCTTTTGAAGGCCGAGAAGACACTGAATGACGTCGCCCCAGCATGGCAGCACCGCCAGCTTGGAACCCATGGGGGACGGGAGGCTCCTGTCAGAGACTAGTGCCAGAAACGCTGGAGTCTGGGAGAAAAGCCGTGAGGACTCGGTAACTCTGGGCCCTGCGGATCATGTCCCGGATCTCCATGTTCAGCTCCATCAGCTTGGTGCAGATCTCGGTCAGGCTCTGGTTGGACCCCACCAGTGCATAAGTACCGGTCTGTCCCAGAGTTTGGTGACGGAAGTAAATATTCAGTAGTGTCTGGACCTCATCATCAGAACTGCTTCCAAAGATGTCATTGGGCCACAGACTTCTGCAAAAAGAATTATTCAAAAAGACTTATTCAAAGAGAATAGCATAGATGAGAGGCACTATAGGTCACAAGTTGGGAGGTTATGAATCTTCGCTAGTCTGAGAATATGATTTTTTTTAAAAAAGGCTTTATCGAGATATAATTCTCATACCACATAGTTCACCCATCTAAAGTACACAGTTCAGTGGGTTTTAGTATATTCAGAGTTGCACAAACCTCACATAATCCATTTTAGAATACTGAATATTGTTTTTGATGAAATATCAAAAGTATAAAAATATCAGAATGGAATCTGATACCCTTAAACATTTATCTTATTTGCTGTGGCATCCTGGTTCCGATGAATGTGAATACAACACCAAAATGTTGGGGGGGGGGGGACCAAAAAGGATACATTTAAATGTTAGTTAAAAATTATATAAAGGTATACTTTGAAGTGCTTCAGTATTTTGTCATTTTTGGGATGACAAATGACTGGAACCAATGCCAATACTCTATTTTTTTGAGACGGGGTCTCACTATATCACCCAGGCTGGTCTTGCACTCCTGGCCTCAAGTGATTCTCCCGCCTCAGCCCCTCAAGTAGCTGGGATTACATGTGTGAGCCACCACCCCTGGCATCACCAATACTTTAAATGTGTAAGTTCTGAAAGTCAAGTGTTTCTGGCATGGTACCGGTAAAGATCTGAGAAGTGACATATGAAATATCTAAACATGGCTACTCCCCAGCCATGACAAAGTTAACGACTAGGTGTGCAGTTTCTGTAACCACCTCTAAAAGAGGTAGCAGAGTCACCTGCATTCCCTGATTTGCCGCAAAGCTTTGCCAAGCTCGTTGTTCTTCAGGCACTCCAGCATGGACTGGATGGCTGCTTCGGTGGACGTGAAGGACGGCTCAGACCACGCGCCCTCTGCATAAAGAGGGTCCGCTGCGATGGCCGCGGTGGCTTCTTTCAGGTGTTTCTTTAGGTCACTCAGTTCCCGGGACATATTCAGCAGCTGTTTAAAACATCGTTTTTAAATATGCATTGTATGTAGGTGGAGGGGGAGTTTTACATCCCCAAAGGAAAGAAATTGGATCATATGGGTCTAGTTAAGCACAAGCTTAAATACCTTGGTCAATTCAAATAGGACAGATGACACGGTACCCCATAGTACGTGCCAGGGACTGTGGGTTGTATGCATTGCACTAAGTCTGGGGCAACAGATGGGATGCTCTCCTTATATAAAAGATTAAGGCTTTGTTTAAAATGCACAGGGAAAGTGTAGAAGATAACAGGCTCAAGAGTCGAGTAGATCTGGGTTCAAAGGCCGACTCTGTGGTATACCATGGGAACACAGGTTAATAGACTTTCATGTGCTTCAGTTTTCTCATCCGTGAGACTGAAGGCATTATCCACCACACAGGGTTATTTAAAAGATTAAATGAAATAATGTATATAAAATGCTTAGGACGGTTTGATGTATAAGTGCTCAATAAATGTAATTATGAACATGGACTCTGTTCAAATACTAAGTTTTTATCATTGTTGGTTCTATGCCATGGGGGAAAAGACTGAAGACAATTTTGAGAAGAAGGAGGAATAATAAAGCCATGTTAGTGTGAATGCTACAGAGGAGAAGATATTTACCATCAAGGTTACTAGGATCAAAAATCCAGAGTGCCAAAAAAGTAAATCATAAGAGAAACCCTATATCACTTCTGAGTGCCCCAAAATATACTATGGAAGTCAGCTGTTCTGCAATTTGATCTTAAGAGCATTTAAAAAATGACATGAAATTAAAAAGTTTTTTTTCTTTTGTAATGCAAGCTGATGAGTTGATGATGCCTGTTTACTTTGGAAAGTTATTTATTCAACACTTTACCTTTCCTCTTCATTCCCAGCTTTTGTACTTGTTGTACAAATTATTAAACTGAAGCCTTGAGGGGCTATTTTTCTTCCCATAGATGTCTGTTAAATACAGCTATACCTACTCCAGAGCTAGGTTGAAAATATACCGAGATAATCTTTTAAAATAAAATATTAGAGTATCTTGATTTTGTATATAATTTTAAGTTTCAAAGTGAGTTTCTCAATTATTTTAAAACTGGTTAAGTTTTAAATAGTGTGTGTCTTTATATGTGCATATTATTTAAAACATATATAGTATTTAAATACTATGTGTGCACATATATGTATACACAGGCTAATCTTGGGGATGTTGTGGGGTTGGTTTGAGACCACTGCAATAAAGCGAATATTGGAAAAAAGTGAATATCAGTAATTGCAATAAGTGAGTCACACAATTTTTTTTGATTTTCCAGTGCATATAAAAGTTATGCTTATATTATGCTGTAGTTGAAGTAGCATTATGTCTAAAAACCAACACATGTACCTTAACTAAAAAATACTTTATTGCTAAAAAATGCTAACGATCATGTTAGCTAACGAGCTAAGGAGCCTTTAGTGATAACCTTGTTGCCACTGGAGGGTCTGGCCTCCATGTTGGTGGCTGCTGACTGATCAGGGTGCTGACTGCTGAAGGTTGGGGTGGCTGTGACAATTTCTTAGAATGAGACAACAATGATGTTTGCCTCATGGGTTGACTTTTCCTTTCCTGGAAAGATTTCTCTGTAGCATGTGATGCTGTTTGATAGCATTTCACCCACAGCAGAACTTCTTTCAAAATTGGAATTAATCCTCTCAGACTCTACTATTGTATTATCAACTAAGTTTATGTAATTCTCTAAATCTTCTGTTGTCATTTTAACAATATTCACAGCATCTTCACTAGGGGTAGATACCACCTCAAGAAACCACTTTCTTTGCTCATCTATAAGAAGCTCATCCATTCAAGTTTTATAATGAGATTGCAGCAGTTTAGTTATGTCTTCAGAATCCACTTCTAATTCTAGTTCTCTTGCTGTTTCCACCACATCTTCAGTGACTTCCTCCACTGAGGTCTTGAATCCCTTAAAGTCCCCCATGAGGGCTGGAATCCACTTCTTCCAAACTCCTGTTAATGTTGATAAATTTTCACCTCCTTTCATGAATCATGAATGTTCTTAATGGCATTTAGAATAGTGAATCCTTTCCACAAGATTTTCAATTTACTTTGCCCAGATCTATCAGAGGAATCTCTGTCTATGGCACTACAACCTTACGAACTATATTCTTTTTTTTTGGAGACAGAGTCTCACTCTGTTGCCCGGGCTAGAGTGCTGTGGTGTCAGCCTAGCTCACAGCAACCTTAAATTCCTGGGCTCAAGTGATCCTCCTGCCTCAGCCTCATGAGTAGCTGGGACTACAGGCATGCACCACCATGCCCAGCTAATTTTTTCTATACATTTTTAGTTGGCCAATTAATTTCTTTCTATTTTTAGTAGAGATGGGGTCTCGCTCTTGCTCAGGCTGGTTTTGAACTCCTGACCTTGAGCGATCTGCCTGCCTTGGCCTCCCAGAGTGCTAGGATTACAGGAGTGAGCCACCACACCCAGCCTCAAACTGTATTCTTAAATAATAAGACTTGAAAGTAGAAATTACATCATGATCCATGGGCTGCAGAATGGATGTTGGGTTAGCAGCATGAAATCCAAGCATTAATCCATGAAATCCAGCATTAATCTCCTTGTACCTCTCCATCAGAGCTTTGGGTGTCTAGGTGCATTGTTAATGAGCAGTAGTATTTTGAAAGGAATCTTTTTTCTGAGCAATAGTCTTAAAATATTCAGTAAACCACATTGTAACCAGATGTGTTGTCATCCAGGCTTTGTTATTCTATTTATAGAGAACAGGTAGATTTAGCATAATTCTTAAGGGCGCTAGGATTTATGGGATGCTAAATGAGTGCTAGCTTCAACTTCAAGTCACCAGCTGCAATGGCCCTTTACTGAGAAAGTCAGCCTGTCCTTTGAAGCTTTGAAGTCAGGCATTGACTTCTCTCTTGGTATGAAAGTCCTACATGGCATCTTCTTCTAGTAGAGGGCTGTTTCATCTATACCGAATACCTGTTGTTTAGTGCAGCCACCTTCATCAGTGATCTTAGTAGATATTCTGTATAATTTTCTGCAGCTTCTCCATCAGCACTTTGCTTCCCCTTGTACTTTTCTGTTCTGGACACAGCTTCTTTCCTCACACCTCATGAACCAACCTCTGCTAGGTTAAGACTTTTCTTGTGCAGCTTCCTTGCCTCGCTCAACCTTCACAGAGTTAAAGAGAGTTAGGTCCTTGCTCTGGATTGGGCTTTGGCTTAAGGGAATGTTGTGGCTGGTTTGATCTTCTATCCTGACCACCAAAACTTTCTCCATATCAGCAATAAGGCAGTTTCTCTTTCTTATCATTCGTGTGTTCACTGGAGTAACACTTAGTTTCCTTCAAGAACTTTTCCTTTGAATTCACAACTTGGATAACTGTTTGGCTCAAGAAGCCTGGCTTTTGGCCTATCTCAGCTTTTGATGTGCCTTCATCACTAAGCTTAATCATTTCTATCTTTTGATTTAAAGTGAGAGATGTGTGACTCTTCCTTTCTCTTGAACACTTAGAGGCCTTTATAGGGTTCTTAATTAGCCTAATTTCAATATTGTTGTGTCTTAGGGACTTGGGAGGCCCAAGGAGAGGGACAGAGACTGGGGAACAGCCAGTCAGTGGAGTAGTCAGAACATTTACAGATTAAGTTCGCCTTCTTATATGGGTGTGGTTTGTGGTGCCCCAAAACAATTATAATGGTAACATCAAAGATCACAGATCACCCTAACAGATATAACAATAATGAAAAAGTTTGAAGTATTGTGAGAACTACCAAAATGCAACACAGAAGACACGAAGTGCTGTTTTGGAAAAATGACACCAATGGACTTGCTGGATGCAAGGTTGCTACAAACCTTCAATTTGTAAAAAACACAGTATCTGCAAAGTACAATGAAGCAAAGAGCAAGAAAATGAGGTATGCCTGTATATACAATATTTACAACTTATATATGGTGTTTAAAATTTCCCTAGACTTAATGATAATGGAGAAGTTCACTAGATTTAAAATAATTACATATATAATACATATATATACACACATATGTGATATGTAATACATAATTTGCTACTCTAATGTGAAACTCCAATTGCTTTTTTAATACAGAAAATGACATGTGAGTTGTATTTGTGTGTCCTCTATTTCTTGAACAAAGATAACTCTAGGGATCCTGTTAGTACTTGCTTAGAAGATTAAGAACAAACTTTATTTTGACCATGTGATAAATAACAAGTATCAGCTGTTCTCTATTTTATCTGATAACGTCTAATTCTAGATGAAAACTGGTTTGTGAAAAGCTCCTCACAAAGAAGTCTGACTCATGCCTCCTTTGAAATGAGCATCTGAAAGTGTACTTAAAAGTTACATAGTTTTTTTTTCCATTTTCCAAAATGAGTAGTAAATGGCAAAATGGTTGTCATTTTCCCTCTCTTGTGGCGCCCCCTCTTCAGTCCCCTCTGAGGCTGTGCAGTTGCCCAGGCTTTGTCCTCATCTCTCTGCTCTCACTGGGATGGTTTCACCGACGCCTGCTTGTTCATGACCGTGACCACATCTGTGCCCTTCGTCCAGATCTCTCCCCTGACCTCAGATCCTCATATCCAACCACCTGCACGGGTCAGTCATGGTGAAGCCTGACTCAGGCACTGGCTAGCAGGCGGGAGGCTTGACCGCCTGGACGTACCATTGCCTCAGTCCTTCCTTTTATATCCCGGTCTCGGGTGTGGCGCCACTGGTCACCTGGTTCATCTGAGACGGAACTTGAGTGTTATCTTCCACTCCTCCCTCTCCCTTGCCGGGCCCCGTCAGTTGCACGGGTCTTTGTCCTGAGCATGTCTCACGTTTCCTTCCTCCTCTCCATACCCAGCTCTTCTGTCTTGGTTCAAACTCTCTTCTCCTGTTGGATTTCAGCAGTCTCATAACTGGTCTCCATGTTTCCAGTCTAGGTGTCTTCAAATACCCCCTCCACACAGCTGCCTTAGAGATCTAACTGAAATCCTCCTGGGTGCAGTATCTTCCATGATCTTGCCCTCCCCTCTCTCTCATTTGTCTTATTTCATCATTCCTTTTTGGTTTGCATTTTTATATGCTAGCAATACTAAATTGCGTGTAGTTCCTTTCTCTTTACCACCAGGTTTATGGACATGCTGTCTGTAACATTCAAGCCCCTGCTTCATCTCCCTAACTCCAACTTGCCCTTCAAGAGTCCACTGGGGTGTGACTTCCCCAGAAAGCTCTCCGATTTCAACCTTTCTCACCTATAGGCAAATTAGGTGCTCAGCCTCTGCACTTCCATAACACTCAGTGCACACCACCACCACTCCACTTACTACGTTACAGTGGTATTTCTTCACATGTAGAAAAAGTTTGGCTCCCTCAGCAGTAACATGTAACATGTTTAAATTATTTTTTTATGTATAAAAATATTAAAGCTCCTGATGCCAATCAGGACAGGGAAACTGAAGAGAACCAAACACACTGGATAGACATTTCCTCCTTACCTCAATGTAAGGGCAAGTAGGAAAAGCTAAATGTAAGCAGGAAAAATCACAACACAAGGAAATTCTTCAAAGAAGGATTCCCAGCCCCAGGGCCAGGGTCGGGGTAATTGTAGTGAGGCACTGAGTGTGTACACACAGGAAGGGGTGTGTTCTCACTCTTAATGCTTGTCCTTAAATTTTGAGGCACCTCACTTTCCTCACCTAGTCCTGACCCTGCTTTTGAAAATGAGAATAGAAAGAAATCCAAGGCACATTTATTTCAGACTTTTGCTTGAGCAAAATAATTATGTAGGGATAAAATCACTTGGGCAGCTATAAATGGGGCGGGGTTGGGACATGTGTGGACTCACCTCTGGCATGGAGCTAACTTCATGCACCTGGCCGATGAGCTTACAGTAGGACTGAAAAAGCAATAGCAGCTGGAAGTGTAGCTTATATAATCTCTGACACAGTTCCAATTGCTAAAGAGAGAATTTGCATGGGAAGAAATAGTTAATTAAGGATCATTCTTGCATAACTAGTGAAATCTCAGTGGAGATAAACACAGTTTTTTTAAATTAAGAAAACAAAACCCGCTGTTATCATTCCAAATATAACAGAAAAACAAATCCAGTCAATAAATATCAGTGAGAAATCCACAGTATAATACAGAATATTATATTCTATTATAATGGAAGATGACTAATTAGTGAATAACAGCTATAAAGGGACTGAGTGAACTGCCAAATTTCCATTATATTTGCCCATTAAATACCTAGAAATTATAGCTGAGTGGCTGTCTTAATTTTTAGAAGCTATAAAATTTTTTTAAAAATAGAATTTCTTTTTATTAAAAGTATATTTGAAAGGGAAAACATTAAGTAGTTCTTGGTGTTAAACTTATAAATTCAGTAGATGCCTTGCCTTGGGAGATTACTCCTGTGACAGTTTTGGCTGCCATTGAGGGGTGCAGACACTCATCCTGAAGTGTGTGTAAACATAACAGTCACACCATCCTTTAAGACACTGTATCAGTTTTACTGATGATGCTTCTGCTTTGCGCACAATAAATATTTGTTGAACCAAAGAGGTACAAAAAGGGGCCAAAAATGCTTAGAAAAAAGGAGAAATGATGAAAACATTCAAAGCTTTCTGTGGAAGAACATTAGGAAGTAATCATACAAAATGGTCCTTGAGCCCCCATAGATACCTTTGGAATTGAAAATGTTTTTATGATACGGCTTATGTACACTCTGAGGAAAAACATCATAAATAATTCCAGTGCAAATGATCATACTAGTCTTTGAACTGTGTCCTCTACACTTTGCCTATTTTATTCCAAGAATGGATTAGCTCCTACGTAGCAGGTGGGATTCTGTGAAAGGGAAAGAACAGCTTTCACTAGCTAGAATTTCGTGGCCAGCAGTCACCAGTGAAAGTGGGTTAAATATGTGGTTAGACTAAGCACTGTTTGGTTTTCCAGTGGCACAAGATAAATAGGGCCTTTCTTTTACTAAGGAGTATGAACAACTCAGATCAGAATTGAGAGTTTCTGAGATGACTTAAAATTGTTCCTCCACATCAATTTCAGGAAAGAAATCACAAGAACTTAAATTTAGGTTTTAGGAAGAATATTCTATTGATTATTATTAACAGACTTTTGATCATAATTCTTAAAAGTTACTAAAATTCATGCTAAGACTATCCTGAATGATGACATTTCCTTCCCGTCCCTTCCCTACTCCTTAGGGGGAAAACAATTCTGCTTAGATTTATTGATCTCTCAATACTGGTAACCAGCCTAATTTTAAAGAAGTAGCTTCAATCACTAATTATCTTAAACTGGATGTTTGGTTGTTTTAGTAAAACATTTTATTTTATGGTCATTTAAACTTTTCTTTATAGAAACCTTTTAAAATCTGGTATAAAAGATAACTTCCAGAGACTCACAAATACAGTAATGTTTAAAAACAATGTTACCTTCACAATTTAGGGTGAAACCTAGCTATGAAAACTCTGACTTTCCTAAGTGCCAAATAATGGTAGTTATTACTCAGAATATTCCACTGATAGTGTGAGAATTCATAGCAATGTAGGTTTCTACGTTGGGGCGAAAGCAGCCCAGAATGCTACTAATAGTCTGCCATGTCTCAATCTACCAAATAAAATAAAATTAAATGAAAAAGGGAAAACATGCTAAGAGATAATAATAGTAACGGTAAAAATAAGGTTTGTTATGGTCCATGCCTAAATGGACAAAGAGTATGAAAGAAAGTTAACTTACTGCAAGAGATTCCATTTGCTACACAGCAAGCATGGCACAGGAAACAAAGGAAAGGAAAGAAAGTACAGGGTCAGTGTCTGCATGCAACAGAAAGCACGGCCCTCTTCCAAGAGCAGAACCGTCAGCAGTATTAGCATTGCTCGCCCAAACTTGATAAATGGTTGCAAATGTTGTACCCATTCAACATGCACAGCGTTCCAGTTAAAAACAAGCTCTAATGGGAAACATATCATTGAAAAAACATAATTTTTAATCTTTAAGTTTCTCTGGTTAGTTGGTTTAGATTGTGTTAGTCTTAGAGACCAGAAATCAAAACTTTCATTGCTTGAAGATTTTAGTGTATAAACGTGCATAGTATGTGAACGTAGTAAAACTGGGAGGAGGCCGGATGAGTAATTTGATGAACAATAGCCCCAACCAAATTATACTATTGCTTTATACTAATTAAGGCAGAGCCTTTGCTATGTCCAGCTGCATATCTACTAAACTATGACCATCCAATTAATGTTGAATAGAATTACAATCTAAGTGGCATTTTCTTAGTTGGATTGCCTTCCACATTGGGAATATTTTATAGGACTGCTATAATTTGTAATCTCAAAGAACTAAATATTGTATACCCTCAAATAAGTAGGAAATATAAGTAATTTTCTTGTATTTTATTTTTTATAATAATTTTTCTCCAATAGATAATTTCTAAAAGTAATCTGGAACTGATTGTTAGTCTAAAATAATATAAATTTGTAACTAAGCAATGTTCAATGATATTAATAGCCACCATTTTTTGATGTCACCATATCATAACCATAGAATTGGTTTAAGGAAAGTTTGGGTATGTGGGAAGAGATAACCACAAATTGGCAGAATATTTTAAAAAGGATCAATTTGACCATTCCTAATTATGGGTAAGTATATCTGGTTCTGAATTTTCAGAATATTTAAGGACTTTTCTAACAGTTTCTAATCTTTGACCATAAAAACCCCTTATTCTAAAGATATTTCAAAAAAATCTCTGGGTTATCATCAGTTTAACATATTATATTTTATTATAAGATACAGTGCATAATAAATAAAACTATCAAATTATTATTTATTAGTATCTACAAATATAATTAAGGGATCACCACCAACAACCCCCATCCCATTCTCCAAGCGTCTCTTCTTCCCTCACCTAATGCTAATATCCTGTGGGGTTGGCACACTGATGGCTATTGTATTATGTTTACTGAATAGTTTCTTGGACCCTGGTCATAAATATCATTTAAAGTTTTGAAAGATAAACACCTTTAAACCTGTGATGTAGATTGCACAGCTTGAGATATTTAATATTTTCCATAAAACTTTATGTCTAGAGGTTTCTATATCCAAACTTTATGCACTGAAATACAATGTCCTGTCAGATACGAACCCAGGGCCAGTCTTAAGTGTGCATAGACACGGAACGTCCACCACAAAGACTTTTTGGACAGCAGCAAATATGACTGAAATGTTTAGTATGCAGTTTAGCAAGTAGCTCCTTCTACCATGGAATTTACTTTTCAGGAGTGTGGAATGAAGCAAGTGCTGAGTAAATTACATGGTCTTGTGTGAAGAAAACTGCTATCTTTTTATTGTTTTCCAAAACAAGGTTGTAATTCAAGGAGGTCTTCAAATCAGTTAAAGTAAAATCTCCTCAGTTCAATATAGGCAAAAGAAACTTTTCAACTTCAGCTTGCTGCTAAGGAATTTATTTATCAACGAATCCCTCCCACTCAGCTCTCAGGGCACAAAATAGTGTGGTTCTTGGGAGATGGCCAAGTGTGACAAATACCAGTTCTCAGTATCCTTCCTAAACTCTCCTTTTTAGGTAGGCTAGTTCAAGCTTCCTTGATATTTATTATTTTAGAGTCCTTTCCTAGGCCATAGGTTATGAACTAGTTTGCATTTAGAGTTCCAAAAAGATAGTGAAAAATACCTTTCTAGGGCGTTCATTTTATGGAAAACATTACCCCCCCACCCCACCTCCCCAGTGCTAATGCTTTCCTGTATCTGAGTTCTAAAAATAATCCCTTGAGAAGTCTTTATAAACTTATGTGTTTCGGTGACTTTAGGTTCTTTTGAACATGTGAAATTTTTTTTTTTCCTTTTTTCTTTTTAAGACAGGATTTCTCTCTATCACTCAGTCTGGAGTGCAGTAGCCCAATCATACCTCACTGCAGCCTCAAACTCCTGGGCTCAAGCAATCCTCCCGGCTCAGCCTTTGGAGCAGCTGGGACAACAGGCATGCGTCACCACCTCTGGCTCATTTTTACAATTTTTTTGGAGAGACAGAGTCTCTCTATAATATTACCCAGGCCACTCTCAATCTCCTGGCCCCAAGTGATCCTCCTGCCTTGGCCTCCCAAAGTGCTGGGATTACAGGCATGAGCCACTGTGCCTGGCTGGGAACTGATGTTTTATATAGTCATAAGGATATTCTTTAAGCCCTGTACCTGCTCTCCTGATAGGGCTTGATTTATAAATTGGATTTAGAGGTATGTTTTCTCAAAATGTGGGAAAAAAGATCAAGAAGCCAAGATGTTAAGAGCTGATCATAAACAACTGAGGAACGGGCAGTTTAAGAAGCCCAGAATAATCTAACTCTTGCTGATTAACAGTAGCATAGACATATTCAGTTTCTCTGTATTCTCACATGGGTTCTATGCTTATGACATAACCAGTCAGTGGAAACCTAAGACATTTTGATATGACAGAAGATGAACGTATGTTCAAACTAAGATGTACTATATTAGCTATTATTTTCATCATATTTAATCTCTGGAAGTCATGGGTTTAAACTAAATGGGATAAAATTTAGATAACCTAGCCTATTGGGATAGCCTAACTTATCCCAAGGAGGTGGGAACAGTATGTACTCACCTGTTGCTAAACTACTTGGATCTGGCACATTGATGACTATTGTATTATCTTTGTTAAGTAGTTTTGTGGACCTTGGTCATAAATATCTTTCAAAGCTTTGAAAGATAAATACCTCTAAGCCTATGATACAGATTATACACCATAAGGTATTTAGTATTTTCAAGAAATCTGTAAACTAACTTCAGACGTTTATTTAGCCAATATTGGGAAAGAGGTTTACTTATAGAAGAAAAACTGATTGACTATATCTGAAGGATGATGTTTAATGGATTACAATCTAATTGGAGAAAAGTCTTGTCTTGTTCAACATTTAACTTGTTCAATTTGTGTAAGAACAGAGGTTGCAGGCTTCTCATTCATGGATTATAGAGACAGAAAATATAAAACAGAGAGGGTTAGTGTCTAAAAAGACCCTAAGAGTTGGAATGATGATTTGAGTATAATAAGATGAAATATAATAGGGCTAAATGTAAATTACTGTACTTGAGTCCAAAGAGTAAGTGTTCAAATGGTGCTCAGAAATATCTTTTGAATTATGAATGTGTCATCTAAAATTACTTATAACATATAAAGTGGAAATACCCCAGCTTTTCCAGAGACACCCTGCAGAACTGGGATGATGAACTCTGTTAATTAGCTATAGGGCCAAGACTGAAGCTGGTGGCCAGAGAACCCAGAGCTGAGATGTCTAGAGACTTTGCTCCCTGACCTACATTTATGTTAACTTAAACCACCTAGTAGTAGCCACTCCAGAATGAATTCCACAAGAGGTGGAGAGGTCAATAGAAACCAAAATCCTTAATTAGAAGTGCTGGTTTTAAGTCATGAAAAGATTTCTTTCTCCATTTGCTATGTGCAGGCTGAGAAAACACCACTAAAGCAGTGTCTATTACACAAATGAGTGAAATTGATCTCATGAGAGACATGCAAATCTCACTGTTTGATGCCCTATTTAGTCTATGCTGCCCCTTATTCTAGGAGAATTAGTGTTATAATCACCAAGAAGCCTAAGTCATTTACTAATCACGTCTGTCTTTTTAAAAAATGTCTTCCCAAAAACACACTTCCCAAGTATTAGCAACACTTTACTTAGAAACATGGTTCATTTTGTTGTCTTGAGCATGCACTGAGAATCCTCCTCTAACATGCTCCACTGTGAGTTCAGCAGACAGATGCTTGCATGTTATACACACACATATTTCTCACATATGCAAATAAAATAATACACTTTCCCCTTTTACTGAAACACACAGCCCTCTCTAGCTTTCATTTTGAATTTGGGGAACTTAGGCACAGAGAAATACTTTTCTTTTTTTTTGAGACAGAGTCTCACTCTGTTGCCTGGGCTAGAGTGCCGTGGCATCAGCCTAGCTCACAGCAACCTCAAACTCCTGGGCTCAAGTGATACTACTGCCTTAGCCTCCTGAGTAGCTGGGACTACAGGCATGCGCCACAATGCCTGGCTAATTTTTTCTATATATATGTTTATAGTTGGCCAATTAATTTCTTTCTATTTTTAGTAGAGACGGGGTCTCGCTCTTGCTCAGGCTGGTTTTGAACTCCTGACCTCAAGCGATCCACCCTCTTCGGCCTCCCAGAATGCTAGGATTACAGGCGTGAGCGACCGTGCTTGGCCGAGAAATACTTTTCTATTATAAGAAAAACAACAGTCAAGCACCATGATGTTTAGTGCCCAGCCCTCACCTCCAGTGCTGGGAACTCAGTGGGCAGTGGGGATGGTGGAGAGTACATATGGGGGAGCTGATTTTTAGCTCTAGCTCACTGTTGCCACTTAGGAAGGTGTGCACAGGGTTGCTAGATCTACTTATTTGGAGACACCAGGAATCCTCTTTTGAGTTATGTGTGTATATGAAAATTAAAACTTTTGAAATGCAGGGTCAATTAAAAAATAATGGGCAAGCTTAATAAAAATGATGCAAGCTTAACAAAACATGTCTGTGAACTGGTTACAGCCCCTAAGCCACCGGTGTGTTAAATGTCTTCGTTAGTTTGATGTCTACAACTTCATGTTCAGAACAGAAATTGGAAAATAAGTATTCAATACTTAGCAAAAAGTTACATTCTCTTCCACAAACAATTCCTCACTCAAATCACTTGTTAACAATGACAGAATTGGCTATTGCCAAAGACCAGAGCAGACAGGGTAGGGTTTGGGGGTTGGAAAGATGTCACATGCCTGTCTGTACACTGTCACTATGACTGACAGACTGATACATCTAACTGGCCAAGAATTCACTTTGCTAGGTGAATCAGTTAAGTACTAATCCTTTCAGAAAGTGTATACTTCTCTGAAATAGAACACACATGTGTAATGATTACTGGTATGTTCACTTTGCAATTTACATCCAGATATAGATTCTGCAACTTATAAGTTTACTTGTCCCCATTCTACCTGTCCTCAGGTAAAGGATGTGAAGAATAATTGGCAACATCAAATTATTCCAGAAGACAGAGAACCTGACTGAAAAAGAGTTGGGGAGAATCACTTGAAGGCAAGCATCTGAGGCCATTTGTTGGGTGTTGCTTTGGGATAGAAGCCAAATGGTAGCTCCAATCAGCAAAACAATATCTCCACCCACCCTGGATATAATATCTGGATATTTAAATGGAGTGACACCATCATTTCTCCTTACGGCCAATCTTTAGCGTAAAGACTTCTTTCCCCCGGGTTTGCTCTCTCAGCCCATTTCCAGCCTTGATGAGCACTCCCTGTGACAGGAACCAAAGCTGCCTGATCCTTGAACCACCAGTGCCTAGCCACACCTGCAGCTCAGCAGGGGTTCAGTCAAGGCCCAGCCAATTAGAGAGTGTGTGGTGTGAGCTCCATGCCCAGTGGCCATTCCAGGGCCTACTAACAAATTAAAACAGATAATTTAATCAAACATGCAGATGATTTAAATAATTCACCCAGCCTTTCTTGTTAGGTGGCATACAATTTTCCTTCCAGACCAGCCTCAGACCCTGGAATTGTCACATACACAGGACAAGAAGCATCTTCTTCAGAACATGTGGCCATTGCTTGAGTTCACTAGTCACCAGTGTGACCATGAGCCACTTGGGAAAATTCTGATGCACTTAGCTAATACCAATAATGGGATCAAAGCCTGGTTGGTTTTGCAAAACTTTGAAAACATCAGACTCAGAATTTGCCCTTCTGTCATTCATTTCATAACAAATCCCAATCTAATCCCTCCTGGGTATATTCTACATATTCTCCCTATTGATGCAGATACCTCAAACCACATTAGACATTAAGATGTATACTAGAAATTATTCTCTAGCATTTTCCTAAGTGAGTTTTGCCTCCAAAACTAAGAGAAGGTTACGGACAAATGCAAAGAATATGGTCTTTGGAGTTTGCCTCTCAGCTTCAGTTTTCTTATCTGCAAAATGGAAAAACCCTTATTTCAAAGGATTGTTATAAAGGGTCAAAATGAGATTATATATTTACATCACTTAAAAAACCTTACTTTCTTTTCTTTTCTTTTCTTTTTTTTTTGAGACAGAGTCTTGCTTTGTTGCCCAGGCTAGAGTGAGCGCCTTGGTGTCAGCCCAGCTCACAGCAACCTCAGACTCCTAAACCTTACTTTCTTCTTTCCACTTTTGTACTCTCAAACCTTTTTGTAATGCTAACACAGTTGTCCCAGATAAATAAATAAATAAATAGATGAACTCTATTTTCTTAATCTTTGGGTTTGGTAAAAATACAAGAAAAGAGATGGGGAGGAACAAGTACTATAAAATAGAAACAAATAAAGGTAGAGGGTGGATCAGGAAGATATGAGTGAGAAGAATAAGCAAACATAAGAGAAATCTTTGTTTGAGAAAGATGGAGAAGAACCAGGAATAAAAAAGGAAGCAATTAAACAAAATAAAACAACTTAATAGAAATAAACTATAAGCACAATAGAAACGCTTATTTTAAAATTGGGATGTTTGGGAAATAGGATAATTTAACTAGATTTTCTGGTTATCTTTAAGGTTAACCAGGAAGCTATAAACAAACAAATAATAGATTTGATTTCAACCCTTGTTCCTAAAAATCTGCAATGTATTAATGAAACTTTCCTGATTGAGTTTTTATTATAGAGGATATAATAGAATTTGATGATTGAGGGTAAATGTTTAGATAACTAATTATTTTTACATACTACTATACAAACTATACTATGAACTGGACTAGGTTTGTGCTAATTGTAAATTCTAACCTGGTAAGTGTTTTCTGGATAGGATTTGTCTTAACAGCAGAGTATAGTGGAGCCATGGTGCTATTGGGTAGCCATAAAATCTGAAACCTAGGTAATATTTTATTTTTTAAAAATGTATTACTTCTTCTGGGTAATACTTGTAATACTTCTTCATGGTAATGGCACAGGTTATTCAGTGAAGATCTGAGTCACAAACCATCGGAGACAGCACTTCACAGATGAATATACAGGGATTGATGGAAATGTGGGAGTTCATTGTGACTTTGAACTGCACATTCAAATATGCATTGCTTAGGAGAGACATAACATGTAAAGTCATTAAATACCTTTTTTAAAAAATGTAAGCAAGCTATTTATTATGTATATTTTCCTATGTTTCCAGACTTTGTGGCCAAGCTACAGTCCTGCTTCTCACTTATCAGCCGTGGAGCGTTGGATAAGTCAAGTTTTGGTTTCTTCACCTATAGAAGGGGCTGATGCTACCAGGCCTGCTGCCCATCCATAGAGATAAAATGACTTAAGGGATATGAACATTCTCTGTAAACCATAAAGTGAAATATAAATATGTGTATTCAAGAAAGGCAGTGGTATGGAAATACAAACTGCACTTCAATACCCTATCTAGATATTTCTCAGCCTTGTATTATAGTTTGCATGTTCAATCTCTGGTCTCTTTATGAAAATTTATCAAGAGGCTCACCAGGTGACTCAATGCTGGCATGGATAGTTACTCTCAGGACTGCAAACTTGCTCAGTAACAGTGATCAAATTGGAATTGAAACATTAGTATTCGGTTGAAAATTTTTACAACAAACCTTTGAGCAGAAGCCAAACTTTACTTGGTTCTTTTTTTGTTTTGTTTTTTTTTTTTTTGAGACAGAGTCTCACTTTGTTGCCCAGGCTAGAGTGAGTGCCCTGGCATCAGCCTAGCTCACACCAACCTCAAACTCCTGGACTCAAGCAATCCTTCTGCTTCAGCCTCCAGAGTAGCTGGGACTACAGGCATGTGCCACCATGCCCGGCTAATTTTTTCTATATATATTAGTTGGCCAATTAATTTTCTTTCTATTTATAGTAGAGACTGGGTCTCGCTCTTTCTCAGGCTGGTTTCAAACTCCTGACCTCAAGCAATCTGCCTGCCTCAGCCTCCCGGAGTACTAGGATTACAGGCATGATGAAATTTGGTTTTATATTCTGAATTAAGAATGAATTTATTAGGGAATGATTAGTATAGTTAGAGTGTCCAGCAAAAAAAGGTTATTTTTACATCTCTACTTTTACAAAAAGAAGAAAACTCCCCCAAACCCCATCAACACACAGACATGCATGGCTTGAACATCATTCTGTCTTACTCTGTTGATTTATGTAAATGTATGGGATGACTCATTCCGCCTCTTCCCTTCTCAAGTTCCACACTTCTTAGGTAGATCAAAACTAACACACAATGACAGAGCATAGAAAAGATACATTCTAACAGGCTTTTATTACCTTTTCTTCTGAGTCCCCTGGTTGACAGGTAATTACTCCATCTCTTGATCCTCCTGCAAATGTTGCCTTACAATTTGCAAGCCACTGTAGTCAGAACAAGAAATAGAGACATCAGTACATTTGATGATGACGTGAGAACGTTTTTAACACAAATTCTGTCAGGGAAAATTTAGTAAGCTTCTAAAGATATTATAGTAAAATGAAATTTTGCTATTAATGACTTTATGAAAAAGGTCATTTTTGGGGATTAAAGATTAACTGAAATGATAGCATCTGTTTATATGGGTTCAGTGATGGTCATTTAAAAATATAATTTCAATGTTATGCTACATCGCCATGGGGAATGGTTTTACCACACCATTCCTAATTTATGTATGAATGAAAGTGAATACACATATATTCATATATATACAGCTAGAGACCTTCACTATGTTTGAGGTTAGGAGACAGGACCAACACTTCCTCCCAAGCCAGGTGATTCTAGTCGATGTGACCTGACTGGTGATACGCTGGCTGCTCTGTTATATTGAGGTGGTTTCTAAGGGACCTCTAAGGGATGAGTCTCTTTTACTAGAAAAAAGCTATTGTGGTACGAGCTTAGCTATTTGGAGATTTTGCCAGTCTTGGGCATCTGGGATAGTAACACAGATGTATAAAGGAACCTTTGAGCAGAAAACAATGAACACTGAAGAATTAAATTCACAGCTGGCATCAAAGTCTAGTTTGAGTCACCAACCAGAATGAAAAGATTACTTCTACTGGCTGATGACTGAGAAGTTGGAAAACAATGACAGGTAAAGAGCCACAGAAATGGAAGACAAAGGGAATTGTTATGGAGGAATGTCAGAACTCTTGCCCTCAGACAGGTCATGAAAAGATCAATAACAACAACAGCAAGAAACAAACCCAAACCCAGTAACTTTACGACAAGCATCTTCTCTATATATGGCACTGTGACAGGCAATTTTCCAGATACTATTTCTATTTTCAAGGCAATATTGTGTTGCGGTAAAGAGCATGGACCTTTGAATCCCATACATCTGAGTTTCAGTCCCAGTCTTCCACCTCTCAGCTAATCAGGGTAATAACAGTGACTCCCAGGGTAGTTGTGAGTATTAAATGCTTTAATTTAAGAGATTTAACTCTTAGCAGGTTGTGAGGTTGTTGGACACATAAAAATGATTCAGGAAATGATGCTGCCGTGACTATTATAACTGTTGTATCTTTACAACAATCCTGCAAATTAGTTATTATACCCCCTGGCTTACAGTGATGCATCTGAGATGAGAGAAGGCAGGTAACTTATCCAACGTCACTAACCCTTAAGTAACTGAGCTGAGGCTTGAACTCAAGTCCATCTTACCTGAAAACCCATGCTCTTTCTACAGTGCCTGACATGTGATAGAAAGTGCTTAATAGATACTACACATAATTGTTCTTATTTGTGAGTCACTGAATTCTCTGGGGCTGCAACTGCGCATCTGTCAGAAAACAAGTGGTTTGCATGGATGGTTTCTAGATCACTCTGTCTCTAACATTTTATGATCTAGATCTATGAAGGAAAAGTGCAAAAGCCGAGGCCAAGAGAAGCCATGGGGATGGGAGAAAGCCCCTACAAGTGGGTAAGAACAGGCCAGAGATAAGATCCATCACAACTAGTTTTGGGTGAGGCTAACACTGAACGGAAGGAATCAACAATTTCAAATTTCTGAGAAAAGAAAAGTTATAACACTGATAAAGTGACATATTAAGCAGATACACATTTCTTCCAATTTCTTGGTAGGTACATTATAAGGCTAAAAAGCTGAAACATTTCTCTTTCGTAAATACCATTTTTAATACAATCAATAGTATATACAGTTCTACTGTATACCATTAAATTGGAATTGTAATCCTCAACAGAGGAAAAGAGAAGGTCTGTCTTGTACTGCCTAAAGAAACTATCTTAGGTTAATCACAACACCCCACATAGTGGTTGAGTTCATTTGATTTTAACTGAATGCACATGCACAGGAACACAAAAGCTTACGGAGAGAGTGGCCTCTTTTCTGTTGTTGTAGGTATCCAAATATTCTTGCAGTTCTAAAACACTGAACTTGAGCTTGTCCAGAAGTCCACAAGAAAGGAGCTAAAGACGAGAAAATGGTTTGTATTAAAACAATTAGAGTGATACCAACACAAAGGCGTGATTACACAGATAGTATATTTAGAAGTAATATAAAGGGGGCACAGTGCCATTCATTTTAATAAGCTGTGAAATTTAGGATTTTGTTCCAGTATCAGCTATAACTGCAATTGAACACTAGCTTGCTAATACAAGCCTTCTATGAAATGATTTTTTTTTTCCCACAGCAGTATAGGCAGACAAGCCTTCCCAACTACTCCACAGAAGCCCACATTAACATATGGTGTCCATTTATGCATGGATGTCATCATCCAATCATACTTTAAGTAGTTTGAAGATAGACCTCCAAAGAGACTTTCAAACTTTTGCATTTAATCTATACCTTAAATCATTTAGGATAGAATGATTTTTCATATTATATTCCTTGCTGCAAGACAACCACCACCAATCAGGTTCTTGTAAAGATTGACCCTTCAGAGATTTTTAGAACCAAAGCACATGCTCATTGGTTCCGAACCTTGGTAATTATTGAGCATATGCGATAGTTCTGTGATATGATGAGGGCTGTGAAGAAAGATAACACAATCCCTGCCCTCAAAGAGCTCATCAGTCTTGCAGGGTTAGAGTTATAGTCCTAAAGCCATGATTCAACTGTCTAATAGTGACTGTTTTAATTTTTCTTTAAACTCATCAATGCAGTTTGGGCTGGGTGAATCCAGAGGGCAGTGAGTCTTTGTTTGAGGCTTGGGGTGGGGAAAGTGGTGACATGCTGCCTCTGAAGACTCATCTGGCTGGCCAACCTGGAATCGTGGGGACTGGCCAGGTCAGCTCGGTGCGGGGGGAGTTATCTGACCATATCTGCACAGCTGTCAAAGTCAGAGTCATCAGAGAGAGGTGCGAAGGATGCAGAGGGAGCACAGGGGTGGATCTTTCTCCTGATTCTCTGGCAATGTACAGTGATTACTCTGCAGACCCGGAGGCCTTTGTGAGTCACACCACAACACAGTGCTGCCCACGACACTGAAGGTGTCTTTAAAACAAACCACAAGGCCAGGGGCGGTGGCTCACGCCTGTAATCCTAACACTCTGGGAGGATGAGGCGCGAGGATTGCTCAAGATCAGGGGTTTGAAACCAGCCTGAGCAAGAGTGAGACCCTGTCTCTACTAAAAATAGAAAGAAATTAATTGGACAACTAAAAAAATATATAGAAAAAATTAGCTGGGCATGGTGACACATGCCTGTAGTCCCAGCTCCTCGGGAGGCTGAGGCAGAAGGATTGCTTGAGCCCAGGAGTTTGAGGTTGCTGTGAGCTAGGCTGACGCCACGGCACTCTAGCCTGGGCAACAGAGTGAGACTCTGTCTCAAAAAAAAAAACAAACAAAAAACCCACAATACAAACATGCTACCCTAAAGTTCCACACCATGAATTAGGCAGGCTCTTTGCTGCAAAAGCAGGACTGGGATACTCACAGTTTCAGCATCCACAAAAAGTGTAGGGCATTCAGAACAGGAGGTGAGCATCTGGGAAGAGCTGACAAATTTGGATCCGATTCCCCGGAGGTTATCTCCAAGGTAACTGGCTGCATCACAGGTTAGGAAGCAGAACCTTTTCTGAATATTCTGTGAGGCAGAATAGTGAAGTGAAATTTAAAAAGGCCAAGTTTAACTTAGGTACTATAAAAAAAATTGGGAGAGGGAGGAGGAGTGTCTTTTTAAAAAAATTAATTTATTTAATTGGTTGATTTTTTTTTTCTTGACAAAGTACATTATCATGTAAACATGTTTTGAAATATGTATACATTGTGGAATGGCTATCTTGAGCTAATTAACATTCATTGCCTCAAATACTTATCATTTTTTTGGGTGAGCATGTTTAAAATCTACTCTTATAAATTTGTAAAAATATAATACATTGTTATTAATAGAAAAAAACTTTTTAAATCTTTATACAAATATCAAATGAACATGGGTTCTAAGGGTAACGGGAGAGGGGAGCAGAATGAATGTGTTAAACCAACAAAGTAATCATTCAGTGTGGACAATGATTCTCTCTAAAATGTCATTTCCTAACATGTGGGGGCTTGTACAGGTTGAGTATCCCTTATCTGAAATGCTTGGGACCAGATGTGTTTCAGATTTTGGAATATGGTGTTAAGTTGGTTTTATGTGCAATTAAATAAAATATTCCAAATCAATAATGTAAGAGCTTCAAGGAGCCTGAAATTCCATGTCTAGCGTTGCACGGCTAGTTTAGCGAGGACTAGGATTCAGGTTCCCAGATAGTTGAGGCTCCTTTCCAGGCTGCCTCAGCATGAGGTCAGCTTTTGGTTTATTTTTCATTATACTGAGACTAGATCCATCAGGGAACTTCAGAGCCTCATATAAAGCAGGTGACATTTAGGGGATAAGAATTCAGCTTTATTTTCTGAGTTCAATATAAACACATCGTATAATTTGGTGACATTGTGTGATAGATGATGATGATGATGATATTCTCACATAAGAACAACGAGAAGAAAATATAATGATGGAGACACTTGGAAAGATGTCTACACTGGACCAGCAGAAACCATTTCCTTATTTTTAATACCAATTCTTTTTGCAATTACCTCCTCCCTACCTCCTCCAAAATCCAACCAAACACTGGGAAACACAGTGTTCATACTTATAGGAAAATGTTGGAACTCAGTAAACAGACATGGTGAGGAAATGAGAAGTGGTTAATAACAGCTAGATAACAGGTCTGAAATTTATTTCATTCCCAGCATATATTGTTAATACCCATTTTGCTTCCAGCGTTGCTTTTAATCACATAGTATTTGACAGGGGTTGAGAAAGTTCTTAAGGCTAAATGTAATATTAAAAAGCAACATAAGAAGTATATATTTTTAAAAATTGTTATTGCAGATAAGCTCCATGGGTGATTGATCTAAAACACTGATGAAAAAAAATTTCAAACCCAAATGAGTTCCCAGAGGGCTCATGCCCAGCCCTGCCTCTCAGCTCATGGTGCATTTTAATCTTTAGTTCTTTCTTCTCCCTTTTCCACAATTGCTTTGCTCTTAGGACAGTGGGTGTTATGAAAACTGGACCCATTTCCTCAGTGGGGTGGTGAAAGGAACATCCTAGAGAGTTGACTGTTACTGGACAACAACTGTCAAATCAGCTCCTCTTGGGAGAAGGGACTGTCTGCATGAAAGACATCAGATGTGACATTTGAAGCCTTTTCACTCCTTTAGCCACAGCTTTACCATTCGGGAGTTAAGCTCTGGTCTCTGAGGTTTCCTACGATCTGAGTGACACTCTCAGAAATGACTAGAGAGTTCCCAGGGTAGGTGGCCCAGAGCACTCAGGCAGGAGTGCCCAACTCTCTGTGAGGGGCAGCTGCTCCTGGGCTCTCATCAGAGGAACCAGATTGTGGGGGGTGGGGGCAGGGCCACAAAGCACATGCCACTGACCATGAGGAAGAGTGGCCCAATTGGAACAGCCAGCATGTGCTGCCTGTCTGCCAGGTGCACGGCCTGAGCTGTTTCTCTACTTGAGCTGCCCTTAAAAAGATAAAACTCATAGATAGCATTTTTGTTTCCATTGTACAATGGAGGACATTGAGGGTTAGTGAACTTAAGGACTGTCTCCAAGTCTACCAGGCCAGTAAGCAGGCAGAACTGGGATTTGAACCTAGGTAGGTTTAACTCCAAAGGCTATTCTGACCTCACTGTACAGTTTTCCACTCAGAAACCACCATCCCATACAACTCTTTTCTCCTATGCCTCACCAGTATCTTAATTAGTGGGTTGCCAGGCACCAGGGGTTAGGGGGTGAAGGTTGGGGATTCCCTTCTGCCTTCCTCATGCTACCTGCATACCTGGGCAGGTAGGAGAGGAAGTCAGGCTGAGTGGTGATGGCGGCAGCTGTGGGCCATGGCTGACCTGCCACTCTTGCTAATAAACCTACTTGTCTACTGGCATGAAGTCAGAAGCTGTATGTTTAAGGTTTCCATTTATTCTTTCTACATTTTCTGAGCACCTATTGTGTTAGCAACTGCATCAGCTGCTGAGAAATCGAGGTAGCAAGGCACTGTTACCTGCCCTCTTCTGGGTGGACAGCTAAACAAGTAATTATAGCATGAGAACAAGGATCCCAGGCAACAAAGGAAGGGAGAAAGAGGTAAAGGAGGGCTTCATTCACTGAAGTGATGCTTAAGCAGGCCTTTGAATGCAATTGGGAATACAGCGCAGGGACAAGGGGAGATGACTGTTCTAGGCAGAGGGACAGTGTTGCTCATGACTATCAAATTAAGTGTGAGTAATCCAGTAACTGTGATAAGAGAAAATGACTACCACAGCCAAACTTAAATATGTACTATTAATCATTATTTAAAAATAGCTTTTAGAACAATATAAGCTGCTTTGCTTCTGATTCCTTAACACTAAATTCACCTCAAATAGTAGCTTTCTGGTAGTTTGCCTTAAAATTTCAATCTGGCTTAATGCTAAAGCATTTCTGGAATTCTTATCTTTAAGCAGCCAACTGTTTTCTGATTTAAGCCTCACACCTTCTCCAGCCTCAAATTAATCCCAGACACGACCTTAATTTGTCCATTCAACTTTCTAGTAGGTTTCGCTTACATTTAAATAGTTGAGAGAGAGTGCCACAAGTAAGACTGCAAGTGAGAAACTATAGCTATCAGTACTACTGGTAGATAATTCTCCAAAAATGGATTATAAGAAGGGCCTCCAGGCTCAAAAACAGAGTTTATTTTTATATTACTAAAAACGTATTCCTAAATTTGCAATTATTTAAAGTAGATGATTTTAGTTTTGTCCAGTCTTCTGCTCACTAGGATAACAGATTAATAAGTAACCTTAGAGAGGCAGTTGTTACACTGGCCTGATTCTTAAGAGCTACTAAGTAGGAGGCACTTTCTCATACCATAAAAAGAAATCTGCAACGCACAGCAATCTTGCTACAATACCGTTTATAACAGACCTGAGCCAAGGGACGCTGGCTACTGAAATGTTGAAATGATGTTTTAAGATAGTTTTACCTGTGGGATCTCCTAGTCCCTGACTTCTTAACTCATTTAAGGGGGATATAATTTCCATTTTGTACTTTTAATATAATTCCTCATTTTCCTGCCTTTCACTTCTGCCATGGCTGTTCCTGCAGGTGATTAGAGGGCCCCTTCCCTCAGTCCAACCAAATTATTAGCCCTGTCTCATGATATACTCAATTTAACTCAACATCTACACAAGTTTAACTAGATTTTAACTGGTCAGTCCATTCGTTCATCCATTATTCAAGTCTTCTCAAAGTTGGAACTAGATAGCTTCTTTCCATCTTCCCTCTTGTATTATCAGTGGTAGTTCTGCTTAATGAGTTATTAAAAATAAGGTTATGGAAAACGCTGATGGAAAAGCATTTTCATTATAGGAAAATAGGAAATTGAAAGAAAGTATTAATCCAAAGAAGGAAATAAAAGACATCCAAATCTCATTACCCTAAGGCAGAATGAAACTCTGATATATAATTTTCATTATTTTCTAGGTATTTCAAGGAAACAGTATATAATGGCTTTTTTATTTATTTATTTATTTTTAAGGTGACAGATTTATATTTAAGCAATAGTATTCTTATAAATTAATAATTGTAGCCTTTTTCTTTTAAGATTAACATCAATGATTGACTCTGATTAGCTTGGTTTTGATTCACAAGTGCATGTGCTAAAAACTGAAAGAGGTAAAATAGACTGAAATAACTTTAAGTCACATTTTGAAAGGAATGCTATACTTTATGCTAAAGTATTTTGCCTAGTGATTCATTCTATGATATTTTTATTCTATACCTTCTTTTGTATGTCATCTTACTCTTCCCTCCTTAATAGAAATCAACACTCCATTGATTTTTGTTACTTTGAAAATAAGTTTGATAAAATATTGGGTTGGAACAGAGTATGAAGTATGCTTTAAACAAGACTTGGAAATTACAAGGACTTTTTGTCTGTGTTTGTCGTATATTTCTCATAATATCAAACTTTGTAGATTTGGTAAGACCAAACCAATCTTTGATTCTCCAAAAACAAGAAATTTCTGCTCCTTTGAAAAATAGGCTTTACCTTTAAAATAGGATTTAATTTTTTACTATGTAATTTGCTTTTTTTTTATATATTTATTTTTTTTATTTCAGCATATTATGGGGGTACAAATTTTAAGGTTTCAATAAATGCCCTTTCCCCCCCTCCCCCCACAAGTCTGAGTCTCCAGCATGACTATCCCCCAGATGGTGCACATCTCACTC
The DNA here is from genome assembly GCA_008750895.1 of Mirza zaza. Lineage (NCBI taxonomy): Eukaryota > Metazoa > Chordata > Mammalia > Primates > Cheirogaleidae > Mirza > Mirza zaza. The sequence continues at coordinate 29,784 of VSMD01095697.1, forward strand.
ATTATGTATGTATATACCCACCCCCCTCCTCCTCCCTCCCCCCTGCCCAATACCCTATTACTGTAGTACCTATGTGTCCACTTAGGTGCTGCTCAGTTAATACCAGTTTGCTGGTGAATATATGTGGTGCTTGTTTTTCCATTCTTGGGATACTTCACTTAGTAGTATGGGTTCCAGCTCTAACCAGGAAAATATAAGATGTGCTATATCACCGTTGTTTCTTAGAGCTGAATAGTACTCCATGGTATACATATACCACATTTTATTAATCC